>JAJPUD010001028.1:0-47401 GCA_023553655.1 Myrmecobius fasciatus | reverse complement strand
GGGGCTCAGAGTGCCATGTGGCCTCCTTCCTTAGTAAAGGGGAGGGGGCTCAGGGTGCCATGTGGCCTCTTTCCTTAGTAAAGGGGAGGGGGCTCAGAACCCCCCACGTGGCCTCCCTCCTTAGTAAAGGGGATGGGGGCTCTGGATACCATGTGGCCTCCCTTTTTAGGGAAGGGGATAGGGCACAGGGTGCCACATGGCCTCCTTCCTTGGTAAAGGGGATGGGAGCTCGGACCCCCCTCCCCCCACATGGCCTCTTTCCTTGGAAAAGAGCATAGGGGCTCAGAGCACCGCATGGCCTCCTTCCTTGGGAAAGGGGCAGAGGAACAGTCTCCTGGGGCCCCACAGCTGTGTGCTCCTCCCAGGTTGGGCTCCTAGGGCCTGGTGCTGACAGGGCCATGGGACGGGTCACTTTCCCCCCAACTCTGAACCCTGCTCGGGTCTGACGCCCACTGAGTTCCCAGGAAGGGGGCCGGGGCACTAGGAGTGCAGGGATGGCAGGAGGGAGGCAGGAGGGACTTGGGACAGGAGGGCTGAGCCCAGTTACTCACCAATGAGACCCAGTGCGGGGAAGGGGGCCGGGGGGCCCCTGGATGCCCCCCCTCCGCCCGCCCAGAGCCTGCCCCTGAAAAACGTCCGGTGCCTTGGAGACTTGGTGGCCATGTGCCCAGGCGCGCCAGGGTGCCCAGAGCCGCCAGCTGTGCGCATCTGGCCCAGAGCTGCAGAGGGGCCCGGGCGGGGCCATGTGGGAGCTTCCCCCCACCCCGGCTCCGCCTCCCAAGGGCCCCCGCCCCTCGGCCCCTGCCCAAAGTTCCCCGCCCTGGCCCCCGGGACTTTGGGCTGACTTTCCTAAGCTCCTACAGGACCCGGCCCGACCAGAGTTCGCAAAACTAACTCTCGCTTGCCCCCTGCTGCCCTCGGCCTTCAATGACACCTCCGATCCTCCCGGCCTCCACCCTTCACCCCGCTTTGGCTGGGCTGGCGCGGGCTGCCGGCGGCCTGGGCTGGGTGTGGCTCCCATCTCCCCTATAGGAGCCCTGCGCTTCTGGGGAGCTCTGCTCTCGGGCTTTGGAGCTCGAAGAGGCCGCAGAGAGCAGCCAGCTCAGGCCCTTCTGGTGACAGATGGGGAGGGGCATTTCCCCCGGGGTCGCCCATCCTGGGCGGGGCTGAGCCCGCACCCCCAGCTCCAGAGCACTTTCCCAGGCTTGAAGCAGGCTCGACTGAGGCGCAAAGTTGGGGGCGCCAGCTCCCCATTTCTAGGGCCGGCCTGACCTTCCAATGTCGCACCCCCTTCTCTCAAAACCTGGGGCTGCCGTCAGTGCCTCCCAGCACCCCCTCAGCCCTCCCCCTGGAGCAGCGATCCAAAACTCCCAGAGCAATTTCAGTTCCAACAATTCAGGGAAACGCGACAAGCATTTTAGCGAGGGCCTATTATGTGCCGGGCTCACTAAATAACAAAAACAAATTAAATTAAGCCAAAGAAGCCATTTCTGCTGTGGCCATGTGCTCCCTGGGACTCAGTTTCCTCATCTGTAAAATGACTGGCTGACCAATGAAGCCCTTTCCCTAAGTTTCTGATCCCACACTTTAAAGAGGGAAAGAGAACCAGCAAGTGGGAAATTAGGAAAGGGATTTAAGGCATCAGAAAGCAAGCCACAGGCTGATAGGGCTTATCTTTCTTTCCCAGTCATGTCTCCCCTCCTTTCCAGCTGCCAGATGAGTCACCACCATGTGACTGCCCAAGGTTCCAGGAGCCTCATTTCAAGCCAGGTTTAAAAAAATAGATATTTTGATAATCATATTTCAATATAATCGGGTTTTTTGTAATCCCCTGTATTTTATTTTACAGTCTGAAAAGGGCTCCATCAGACTGCCAAAGGGAGCCATCCCGCTCAGAATAATAAGAAATAAGCCTTTATATCCTGCCGGTCACTATCCTAAGCGCTTTACAGATATTATGGGATCTCACAACAACCCTGGGAGGTAAGCGTTATTATTATTCCCATTTCACAGTTGAGATAAACAGAGGTTAAGTGACTGTGCCCCAAGTCCCACGGTTTGTTAGTAAGTGAAGCTGGGCGGAGAAGCCCTGCTTTAGGGAAATTGCAATCAGATGCAGACTTATTTACTTTTTACGGTTTGGTGCAAATTCTCATGTAACCGCAGGAGGTTGTTGGATAGTGTCAACAATATGGATGATGAAAAGGAGCCCTTTGCTGTGGGTGGTATTGACATTTATGTCACGGGGCTGCTTTCCAGGTGAAGAGGCCTATTGAATCAGCCTGTCTTCTCTGGAAGAGCCAGGGAAATGTTGTTTGGTCAAGTACTGGCTTTCCTCGTGCATCACAATTCAGTTCAGTCCAAGAACATGAAAGGGGCTGCTGTGTGCCAGGCCCCGGGCTTGAAAAACCATAAACAAAAGTTTTTTGCTCTCAGGAGATTTAAATTCTACAGGGGTATTCCCACTGATAGAAATAATCTTAGCCTTCCTGATTCAACAGTTCCCGAAGGGCCTTACTGCACCTAGACTATCCTGGCAGTCCTAGGGAAGCAATATTTCCTCCCTCCCAGCTCTAGAAATACAATGACCTGCCCCAAGATCAGAGAAGAAGGGGTATAAGGGATCAAACTCCATTGGAGAATGAGGAAACTGAGGTTCCCAGGGGTCCAGAGACTTGTCTAGTATAAGTGACAGAGCCAAGATCCGAACCGAGGACCCCTGACTCCAAATAGAGATTTCCACTGCCTAATTCTTTTAGGCAGCATGGCTTTTTCCTGTATATTCTGTGTATCCTTGGTTCAGTTGTAGAAAATATAGGTATAACATAGAGTTATACATAAAGAGTAATGCTATAAGCAAGTTAAAAGAGCATGAAATAGTTTATCTGTCAGATTTATGGAGAAGGAGAGTGAGCATTACCAGATGTAAAACATAATTTTGATTCTATAAAATTAAAAAGTTTTTGCACAAACAAAACCAATGCAACCAAACTTATAATGAAAGCAGAAAACGGGGGAGGGGGGGAAGAGGGTGTTTTGCAACAAGTATCTCTGATAATGCCTCATTTAGAACTAAGTCATAAAAATACAAGTCATTCCCCATTTCATAAATGGTCAAAGAATATGAAAAGGAATTTTCAGTTTCATATGACTACTTCTAGTCATATGAAAAAAAATACTTTAAATTCCTATTGAGCAGAAAGATGCAAACTAAAACAACTTGAGGTACCACCTTATACTTATCAGGGTGGCTAATATGACAAGGAAGGAAAACATTGGAGGGGATGTGGGAAAACTGGGACACTTACGCAAACACATATACTACTGGAGGAGTCGTGAACTGATCCAATCATTCTGGAGAGAATTTTGGTACTATGTCCAAAGGGTTACAAAACCCTGTATACTCTCTGATCCAGAAATATCACTGCTTAGATTTATGCCTCAAAGACATCCAAAAAAAGGAAAAGGACCTATTTATACAAAAATATTTACAGCAGCTCTTTTTGTGGTGGCTAAGAATAGCTATAATAAGACTTAAATGTTTCACCACTGCCAAGTCAGCCTCCCAGTGCTCTAGATAACTCTAAGATTATCAGAGATGGCAGAGGGGTACCAGGGATTTGTCCACCTAAGAGATTCTTACACTGATGAAATCCCAAGGATTTGGGATCAAAGGAATGGTTTGGAGAATGGCTAAAAAGTTGTGCTATAAGATTGTCATGGAATATTATTATTCTATAAGAAATGACAAGCAGGATGATTTCAGAAAAACCTGGAAAGACGTATATGAACTGATGAATAGTGAAATGAACAGAACCAAGAGCATGTTGTATATAATAACAGCAATATTATTTGATGAAGGATTCTCAATAATGCAACGATCCAAGACAATCCCAAAGGACTAATGATGAAACATACTCTCTGCCTCCAGAGAAAGAAGTGATATTGAATGAATGCAAACTGAAGCGCTCTATTTTTCACTTTCTTTCTTTCTTTTTCTTTCACTTGAGGTTTCTTATACAAAATAAGTTGTATGGGAATGTGTTACCTAATCATATATGTATGACATATATCTGATTGCTCAGGAACTCCAGGATGGGGGAGGAGAAAGAGGGAGGGAGGGAGGGAGGGATAGAATTTGGAATTCAAAACTTTAAATAAAAATGTTAAAATTTTGGAGGGGGGGAATATATACATATATGTTATATATATATATATATATATAGTGTATATATATATAGTGTATAAATAGACACATATATACACATGCATTTTTAAACATAGAAACCTGCCTGTAAACCTGAAGAAACTATTTCAGAATCTGAAAGTCATGGGAAAAATATGTTTGAAATGTTCCTGGATGGTTGGGGAAAGAAAATACGATTTTCCAAGTTACCAAGCATTTATTAAGCATGGTCTCTGTGCTTGAGCCTTAGCACTAAGTTCTGGGAAGACAAATTCTGGTAAAATGAAAGACAATTCCTGCCCTCAAGGAGCTTGTGTTCCTCCCCACCCCCACCCCCACACAAAAAAGTCAATTTATTAATGACTCTGGTGTGGTTTGTCCTAATGTTTCTTGTCAGCATTTGTCTGGCAATTCTTTGCAGGTCTCTCTGTCCCTGAGGGGTCAGCTCCCAGCCTCCAACCTAATTCTTCTCCACCATCTTGAGGTCCTCCAGGACACGCAGGATCCTTTGGGCTACAAAAAGAGCTTCCATTCTAATGGGGAGACAGGTTCCAAAAGGGACCTGAAAGGGGAATAGAGAAGAGGGTCCATGTGCATGATGAAGAAGAGATGTCCAGGCAAGTGGGAGTGGAGCTGGGAGAAGAAGGAAGAGTGAGCTTGGGCTGGCTCTTCAAGATGGAGGCTCCAAGAGGAACCCACCAACCAATCAGAGAACAGATGGCAGCAGTGATGGCTTCTTCTAGGCTAGGAAGGGATTCAGGGTACAAGCCACAGACACTGGCAAGTCTGCACTAGGCCAGGAAGCTGAGAAGCTCAGGGGAAAAAGAGCAGAAACTATGGAGGGGGGAAAGTATACTTTCTAAAGTTGCTAAGTTCAAGAAGGTGAGTTTTTAAATGCAAATATGTGTGTTTAATTTAACTTGGGGGAGATATCACAAATGTTTCCAAAGGATAAATCATTTATGCGATCACTTTTTGAATGTCCACATAGGGACAACCGAAAATGCCCCCCGCTTGCTGTTCCTGGCTTTTTGAACAAGCGCCAGGACACGGTCTCTATATTCTAGGAAATGCCCTCGTGTGGCTGGACATCAAGGGGCAAAGACGCTGATCCAGTAGATTGGGGAAGGGGTTCGAATATTAGAGAGTGGCTTGTTAGAAAGTAGAGGTCAGGATGCTGCCCTGGAGAAATGACCTTCTAAAACGGCTGCCTGGAGAATAAAGAAAGGCCGAGTGTTTGTCTGATGGCAAGGCTTACGGTCTTGGACTTCTGTTTAATCTCCATACGGCACAGCCATGACTCATATGTACCATAAAATGTTAGGCTAACGCTATGGAATACTGCCTGTAACATTCCGTCCTCTGGCTTTTCCGGCCTACTTGGTATATATAGCCCAACAGCTGCTCCAGGTTCTTGGAAGCCTTGTCGGGGCATATAATGGCACATCTATTCCCGAAATCCACAACCCAAACATACTTCAAACATATAAAAAGTCATTTATATTGGCCCGTTTCCTCTCACAGAATCCATCAACTGACAGAGATTTATTGACTGCACACCCCGTCTCCTCATTCACCGCGGCACCTCGGCACCCAGGCCAGCCTTGGACGTGTTTTGTCCGTCACTTTCACCCGAGACCAGCAGCCTCTCGTGGCTTAAGTGCCCCAGAGCCGGCGGCCCCTTCCCCCCGACGGCCCCCCGACTCTCTCCTGGTGGCTTTGGCCACACCCCAGGATCTCCTCCTTTTCCTTCCTGCCCGTTCCATCTGTCCCCTGTCTTGGCTCCTTCTCCCGTCGCCGGAATGTGGGCATCCTCCTCAGTTTCACTCACTGGTGTTTTGCTACGCTTTGTCTTTGGGAAATGTGCAGAGATCTCATCTGTTCTTCTGGCTTTGGGAACACGGAGCTCCCTTCCAAGTCCGTCTCTCTCGGCTCTCGCCCTCATCCCCAGCTGCCTGCTGGCCGTTTCCAAACGGAGGTCCTGCCATGGAACTCGAGAGTCATCTCGGCCAGAAGCTAATCCATTTCCAAATGCTGTTCATGCTCATTTGCTGGAGGGATTAGCCCTTCAGCCTATGAAGTCATTCATTATCAAATCGGTTAGTTCTTGATTGGCGTGTTATTCAATGGAGGATTTGACTATGAAATGAGAACATGCTAAGGCTGATTAGGGGGACTCTGGGAGAGATCTGGGCATGAAATCTATTAGGGCTTGCCTCTAGCCAGGTGTCCCCACGAGCATCCCACTAATGTGATGTAGGGGAAAGGGCACTGGGAGAACTCCAGAAGGACAGGGACAGGCCTTGGGATTTCATTAGTGTAAGGAGCTCTTAGGTGAACAAATCCCTGGTACCCCTCTGCCATCTTTGATAATCTTAGAGTTACCTAGAGCCCAGGGAGGCTGACTTGGCAATGGCGACACAGCGTAAGTCTGAGGAAGGACTTGAATCCAGGTCTCCCTGGCTTTGAGTCCAGCTTTCTAACCACTGTACCACACTGCCAACTTTGTGCCCCTGACAACTCAATTAATAAAGACAGCTGAGCTCAGATTCACTGCGATCAAGTCTTGATTCTGGAGAACAAAAGGGTATGTTGCACATTGCTCTCCCTTAGTAAGGAGGTAATGGGCTTTGGGGGGAGAATTCAGTCTGCATGGCTAGCCTGTGTTGTTCTACGGGTGCCTCAGGTCACAACCGTTACTGGGAAGGGAGGAGCCAGGACACAGTGGAACAAACAAGGAATGGATGAAGGGGGAATCAGGAGGAGAGGAAAAGAGAAAAAAGAGGAAGAAAATGGAAGAGAAAGAGGAGAAGAGGAGAGAAAAAAGGAAAGGGAGAGAGATGAGAGAAAGAGAAAAAGAAGGGGGAGAGGAGAGGGGAAGGGAAGAGGAAGGAAGAGAGAGGAAAGAAAAGAGAGGAAAAGAGAGAAGATGGTAGCATGGTGAAGGAGTGGCAATATGGATAGAGAGCCCTTCTTAGAGACTGGAAGTCCTGGGTTCAAGGCCTGTTTTTTTACACCCCAGCTTGTGATCCCAGGCCCAAGACATCTAAGAAGTAATTTAGTTAATGAAGAGCTGTTCCTGTGAGTCAGTGGAGGGCATTTCCACACCCAGAGTTCTCAGCATTGACATTTTCCTCCAAGCTGACCTTCCTGTTCTTTTGCATGGGACCTGTCCCTGTCACAGGGTCTATCCTCTCTCCCCCTCCCCACTCCCCTACCACCCAAGTCCTCTCTGGCTTGAGCTCCAAAAGCGGCCTCCCTCCTAACTGAAGGCTTTTGGCCTCCACTCTGGGATTTGGGTTTCGTTTATTTTTAACATTAAATCACTTCCAGATTTAATGTTGGTAATCAAGCCGTGTTCCCCTGCCCTCATGCCCCCCACCTATCTCCCAAAGCATTTGAGGTGGTTTACAAAGACAAAGAATGCTGCCAAACGGCATATTTACGACTAAAACCAGAACGGAGGTGATGGAGGAAGAGTGGAGATGGCAGATGCTGTCGGGAACGTGGAGGAAGCTCAGTACGGCCGTTGGCACTCAATTTGGCTCGCCGTTCCTGGCAGGGCTGGCAGAAAGGGAAACACGTTGACTTACATAGGAGTCATTGTCTGACCAAAGGAAGCATAAAAATTCATTTGCAGACAGACACGTTTTTCCTGGAAAGCAAAGGAGGACTCGTGGACTCGGCTTCTTGTGTGAAGGGCATTGTGTGGCTGCAGTGGCAAATGACTTTAGCTATGCTATTACAGCAAGCAGATGTCAGTCCTGGGCACAATCCTCCTATTGACAGTCACTAAAGGTGGAGGAAACACCATCAAGAGGGAATCCAGGGAGAATGGTTGGGGGGAGTGGGGTGGGGGGGAATTAGAATCAGACTTTTCTGGTACTTTGCTTAATAGTCCTCCATAGACAGCTGTGAGATCCAGTAATGGAAATCCAGCCTCAGACACTTCCCAGTTGGGTGACTCTGGCCAAGTCACTGCACCTTGTTTGCCTCAGTTTCCTCAGCTGTGAACTAGGGATAATGTTTAATGTTATCTTGTAGGGTAGACATAAGGATCATATGAGTTGATATTTGTAATGGGCTTAGCTCAGTGCCTGGAACATGGTAGGAGCCATATAAATGCTTATTCCCTTCCCTTTCTTTCACAAAATGAAGAATTTAGATGGAAATAAGAGTTAATACGTGTTCCACACTAGGGGGAATGTTTAAATTGTGTTACTCTAATGTAAGGGGACCCAATCAATACTAACAAGTGTAAGGAATAAATACACAGAAATTGAGAAAGGCCTCTGTGAAACAATGCAGAGTGAAAAAAAAAAAAAAAAAACAACCCCAAAACCCAAAGGTAGAACACTGGAATATATTTTCGCTTCCACTGGGAAAATTGAGTAAACCCAGACAGAAAATTCAGATGGGGAGTTGTAGAGACTGCAAGTGTTCAGAATGAAATTTCTTCATTTACATGTAAATGGTCACCAAGCAAATTTAGGTGTTTGTAGTGAAGTTCAAGATTGTTTTTAATCAAACATTAAATATGCAGTATATGTAATCCCTTTTGGGCAGCCAGATCCCCTGCAAAATCACTGTTTGCCCAGAATCCTTTGGAACCAAAGTACTGGTGAGGAGAGAGCCCAGAACTCTCTGTCCCTCAGGGATGAGTCTTTCTGGAACATAGTCTCTTGTTGTCTGGAGCTGGGCAGTGAGCGTGGACATACTCATCAAGCCTTAGCTCTGGGCTCCCACTCAGTCACTCTGGGCTCCCACTCAGTCACTCACTACTCTCCCTTCTTTTGGTTATGGTGTATGTCAGGGAATATCTGTCCCTTGTCTCTGACATGTGTCTGCTTCTAGAAACATATACTGGAATCGTATGTACGGCATGTTTACTTTTGACATGAAATCAGTAAGTAAATGAAGAGCAGTTATGTATAACAACAAACATCTATCAAGCAGCTGCAACCAGTGGTTTCTTTAAGTCGTGTCCAACACTTTGTGACCCCATTTGGGATTTTCTTGGTGAAGATACTGAAGTGGTTTGCCATTTCCTTCACTAGCTCATTTTACAGGTGAGGAAACTGAGGCAAGCAGGGTAAAGTGACTTGACCGAGGTCACACAGCTAGACTCAGGTCAAATGTGAATGTGGAGTCAGGGCTCTATCCACTGTGCAGCCTAGTTGCCAAGCCAGCCCTATGTTCATATACCATAATTTATTCAGGCATTCTCCAATTGAAGGGCATCCATTCAGTTTCCAGTTTCTTGCCACTATAAAAAGGGCTGCCACAAACATTTTTGCACATGTGGGGCCCTTTCCCTCCTTTAAGATCTCTTTGGGATATAAGCCCAGTAGAAACATTGCTGGGTCAAAGGATATGCACAGTTTGATGGCCCTTTGGGCAGAGCTTCCGATTGCTCTCCAGAATGGTTGGATCTGTTCACAGTTCCACCAACAATGTATCAGTGTCCCAGTTTTCCTATATCCCTTCCACTATTTGTCATTATCTTTTCCTGTCATTTTAGCCAATCTGACAGGTGTGTAGTGGTACCTCAGAGTGGTCTTAATTTGCATTTCTCTGATCAATAGAGATTTGGAGCACCTTTTCATATGACTACAAATAGTTTCAATTTCTTCATCTAAAAATTGTCTGTTTATATCTTTTGACCATTTATCAATTGAGAATGGCTTGAATTCTTATAAATGTGAGTCAATTCTCTATATACTTTAGAAATGAGATCTTTATCAGAACCTTTGAATGTAAAAATGGTTTCCCAGTTTATTGCTTCCCTTCTAATCTTGTCTGCATTTTGTTTGTACAAAATCTTTTTAACTTGATATAGTTAAACTTATCTATTTTGTGATTAATGATGATCTCTAGTTCTTCTTTGGTCACAAATTCCTTCCCTCTCCACAGGTCTGAGAGGTAAACCATCCTACATTGTTCTAATTTGTTTATAATATCATTCTTTATGTCTAGATCATAAATCCATTTCGACCTTATCTTGGTATATGGTGTTAGGTGTGGGTCAATGCCTAGTTACTTCCACACTAGTTTCCAATTTTCCTAGCAGTTTTTGTCAAATAGTGAGCACTTATTCCAAAAGCTGGGGTCTTCAGGTTTGTCAAATACTAGATTGCTATAGCTATTGCCTGGTTTGTCCTGTGAACCTATCCTATTCCACTGATGAACTACTCTGTTTCTTAGCTATTACCAAATGTTTTTGATGACTGCTGCTTTATAATACAGTTTTAGATCTGGTGTACCAGCTAGTACATTATGATTTGCTTTTTCCCCCCATTAATTCCCTTGAAATTCTTGACCTTTTGTTCTTCCAGATGAATTTTGTTATTTGTTCTAGGTCAGTACAATAATTTCTTAGGAGTTTGATTGGTATAGTACTAAATAGATTAGTTTAGGTAGTATTGTCATAAGCCAGCCCTATATTAAAACACCAGGAGTTCCCCCCCCAAAACCCATCTGAACCAAAGGATTCTAGGGTACATACAGTCTGAGCCCTCCCTTGAGCAAGCCAATAACTGGGTGCCCCCCCCCAGTTCCCATAGGATGGTCAGTGTACCTGGCCCCCAGGTCCACGGGCCCAGCAGTACCAGAATCTGGGCTTGCTTCACTTCACAGCTCTCAATACGGATGAAAAAAGACCCCAAATTCATAAAGACGAGAAATTAAAGTCCCCTTACCTTCAAAAGCTTATGGTCTAATGGGAGAGTGGAGTTCAGCACAAGGAGGAAAGACTTGTCTTTCTCTGAAATGGGAGGGAGGAGAAAACCCAATCTTGATGACGTGGGTATTATATCAGATGACGGCAGACACCAAAAGCTGGGGTTCGGTCATAGGAAGAATTCATAACGGCCGTTCTCTTTGGCAAAAGGTAGATTTATTTAGGAAGAGGTTATAGACAAAATGAAGGGATGCACCTGGGAATGGTAAATATGAAATAGAGTGGGAAGGCTTATGAAAGACAAGTTCCTCAGTGGAACCCAGAATTACCCTGTAGGAAGGGAGCACCTCGTGAGGTTGGGGCAAGCCCTTAGCTGGCAGGCTAAATCCTGAAAGGGACTCAGCACCCCAAAAGGTTAGTTAGATATAAGGAGGAAAAATGGGGTTGGGAAGCAGAGTGGAGTTAGGGAAAATACCATGTGGTATGGGGGAAGGGAAAGGGGAAAGACACCAGTAAGCAGAGTGCTGACTGACCCAAAGGAGGGCAGCAGCCATGGGATGGCCCATAAGGAGATTTTATGGGGAAAATTTAGCCTCGGGGACATGATTGGGATTTCTGACAGGGCATGGCAAGGTAAAGCTGCCTGAGACCTCGGGGGTGGGGGGTGGGGGGTGGGGGTGTGTGTGTGTGTGTGAAGAGAATCTCAGGAGTCTGACATAACTAGGATTTCAGACTGGACCACCTCCCCAGAGGCTGGGACCATGGAACTAAACCCATCTCTCTCAGGGCCTTCTCCCCGCTTGTGACAGGGTCAATTCTTTAGTTTCTCTCAGTCCAACACAGTATTCAGGACCTCATCATTGAGGTGGAGAAAGTCCAAAGCAGACTCCTGTGGACTCCCTCCCATCCCCAGCCTTGAGTCCTCAGTCCTTCCCCAGGTTCGCAGTAGGCGCTTTAGATTTGTTGAGTGAAACTTCTAGGGAAGTAGGAGGAGGGATCCTTTTTTGCTGAGAGTGGATTTGAGGGTTTGGGGAAAGGAGTGAATGAACCCGTCTTCTCTGATTCTTTCCCCTCCAACTGATTCTTGATGATAGACTCATAAGACCTAGAAAAGGCCTCCAAAACACATTTTACAGATGAGGAAACTGAGACTTACTGAGCTGAAGGGACTTGCCCAGTTCTCTAAGTCTCCCCCTCAAAAAGGTTGCCTGGGGCTCCTAAGGGAGTCTCTGGGGAGGAAAGTTCATTCTGTCCTCAGAGACAGAAGCAAAATCAAGTTATGACATATACATATAATATTATAATATAACATGTTATTATAATAGCCGGAGCTCACATGTTTTCAGTGCCTTCAAGGTTCCAACGTCCAGATGAGGAAGGAGGCCCAAGTGGAACCGCGCAGGCCCAACCACAATGAAAGCCAACGGTCCAGATCTCTGCTGGGGAGCATCGGGCTTTCCGATGGGCAGTGGGCTCCAAGGGGGTCAGCAGTGTGAGGAGCCTCCCACCCCCAGCCCCGATTCAAAAAAAGAAGCAAGCTCGACAAGGACACTTAGGAGTTTGGGGGTGAAACAGGACTTTCACTCCCTCTGGACTCTGCCCCCTTAGCCAGTGTGGGCACCACAGATTCAGGTGGGACGGTCATCAGCTGAGAATGGCGGACAACTTGGAACCCTGGGGGTGGGGGCCTGGGGCACGTGGGTGGGAAGGACTGGAGTCTGGTGGTAAGGGGGGCTGGGATCCGGGGTGGGTTGGGCTGAAGCCTAGGGGAGTGGGGAGATCTGAGGTGGAGTGAGGGGGAGCGGGGTGGAAGCACTGATTTAAGGTCTGGCTTGGAGGGGGTGGCCCCTCCCTGGGAGGCTGTGGGGGGTGGGGGATGGGCCTGTTCAGTAGACTCTAGCAGATTCATTGTAGCCGGTAAGCCGATACATTGTAGCTGAGCCCGAAATTGATTACACTCGGGCGATCGGCCCCCACGTGCGTCTGGGATGACTGGGGAGGCCAGCCAGTAGCTCCATAAGCATTTATTAGGCACCACTGTTCTGCCAGGGGCTGGAGGTACAAAGAGGGGTGGGGGATGTCACGCAGGGGGAAGCAAGTTCCAGGGGAAATTTCCAAAGTGAGGAGGAGGTTAGGACCACGTGGGGACCGAGGGCCTGTGGCTTCCCATGCCTGGGAGGGTCAGGGCCACAACTCGCACTCAGGCTTCCTTGAGCTCCCACAAGTCTGCTGTGTGATCCCTGGGAAACCCGCGTGACTTCTCTGGGCCGGCCTCCCTACCAGAAATTGGGGAGGGAAAAGCGAAGCTCTGAATTCCACGCCCCGCCCCGTAACTCCCCAGAGACCTCAGTATGCCCATCTGTGAAATGGTTACTCCTGGCTGCAGAGGGGGAAAAAGGAGGAGGGAATTACGACGTCCTGAAGCCGCTCGCGACAGTTGAGTCGTAAAGCGCGGCGCCGTGGCGCCGGCGGCGGTACTGCGCCTGCGCGGCGCACGCACTTTCCGGCCGAAGCGTGCAGAGGAGGCCGCGGGAGTCCGAGCTTCTGGGGACGCCGCCATCACCGTCACCATGGTGAAGCTGAGCAAAGAGTCCAAGCAACGGTTGCAGCAGCTCTTCCGGGGCGGCCAGTTCGCCATCCGCTGGGGCTTCATCCCCCTCGTGCTTTACCTGGGTTAGTGCGGCGGGGACGGCGGGCGGAGCGGGGACGCGCGCACGGGGCTGGGGAGAGGAGGGGGGCGGGGAGAGAGGGGAGAAAGGGCGACGGGGACGCACGGCGAGAGCGTGCGAGAGCGCGATGGCGTCATCACCCCGTGGGGCCCGAGGGGAGGGGCGAGGCTCAGTGGCCATCAGCATTAGTTAAGTGCCTGCTGTAAGAAAGGACACAAAGTGGACACTGGCCCCCCCCCCCCCCAGGTGAACACACCATACAGCGTGCGGACCCTCTGAACGGGCTCTGTGGACTAGCCGGCTTTGGCCAGCCCACGTGAAAATTGACACGCATTTATTAGGCGCCTACTGTATGCTAACCCAAAGCCAGAGCGGAAGCAGGCCCCAGATGTAAGCAGGCATGTGGAACCCCTGAGAGATGGGGTTCCTAAACACATGCCTTGAGGTTGGCACCCTCAGGCCCGCGCCCTCAGCGTCCCATTGTACAGACGTGAAGGTCGAGGTTCCACAGCCAGAAAATGCCGGGTCTTTTGCCCTTGAGTCTCTGGGGTGTGCCCATCCCCAAGTCCAGCAGCCAACGTCCCTGGATAGGGAGTGGATCGAATGGGATTGGTTCTCGTGCCTCAGTTTCCTCATCTGTAAAATGAGGGGTAGGAACCCGGGGTTGGTCCAGATCCCTGCCGGGCTTCCTTCTCTTTCAGAGAGGACTGCTCTTCCTGAGGCTGACTGCCTGCTCTGGGGGGTCCCGACCTTTCCGGCCCTGGGGCTGGTTAGGGCCCAGGCCTGTGGAGCCCCCAGGCTGCTGCTGCTTTCTGGGGACCCGAGGGCATGGTGGGTGGCTTCCCTGAGACAACCGTAGAATGTCCCCCCAGCCTGGGGCGCCCCTCCTCACGAGGGCCTGGGAGGGGGCCCCTCAAGGATGCTGGTTGGATTTCTTCTGCCTCCCCTGCTCTGGAGTCAGAGTCCCCGGATTAAAATAACAAAGGAGCCCCGCTTTGGTGAGACAAGGCCTACCCAGGGCAAGCTTGAGAGGGAGAGTCCCGGGGGCCTGATCTGGGCCCCCCTTTTCCCTCTCTCCTGCCCCCTGCCCGGGCTTGCCTCAGGCTTCAGCTTTGCGGGAGGTTTGATTAGCAGGAGCTGCAGCCCCCGGGGTGTGAACTCGGAGAAAGGGGCTTTGGTGCCTTTCACCCCCAGGAGCCTGCCCCATCTGCCTCCCCCATGCTGCCCTCATTATCTCGGCGGACCCCCCGCGGGTCCCCTCCTGTCCCGGCCACCCGGCCAAGCTCCATCCTTCGGCCACAGGCCTTTGTGTCTGGGGCCTTTGGCGGCCATAGCCAGGGGGAGCAGGCCAGACAGCGTGGGTTAGGGCCCCCAGGAGTCACCCCGGGAGCAGAGCCCAGGGCTCAGTGAGCCTTCTCTCCCCTGTTAGCTCTTATGTGAGTCCCTGCGATCAGCGGGCCCTCTCCTCTCCTGTCATTTCCCCCTTTGCACTCTCTCAAAGGCAGCATTTGTCATAGGTTTATCCTTTTTTCTTGCCCCCTTGGGTTACTTTACGGGAGCCTGCTTTTATTTCCTCTCCTTTTGGGGACATGATGACCGAGCGCTGGTTTTGCCATCCAGAGAGGAGGCTGCTTCTGGGGGGGCTCCTGACAGAGACCAAGGGCAGAGAGATTTGGGCCGCTGTCTAGGTCCCAGAAAGTAGACTTTTCCTGGGGTTACTGGTCAGACCTGAGTTATTGGGCTAGGCTGGCTGCTCTCCAGGTGCGCTCTGGGGATCCTTTTGGGGGTCCTTAAGGTCAAGACTGATTTCATCACGGTATTGTGACCTTTTAATTTCTGATTTGGCAAATAGGGAGCTGTAACCACATCCACAAAAGCTTTTCAGGGTTTCCCAGTTTTTAAATGGGCCAGGGGACCCCGAGTCCACAAAGTTTTGGAAAACTGCTGGTATGGGGCGGCCCCCACAATGCGGTCTTACTGGCCTGGAGCATGAGGTGGGTGAAGTATCCTCCCTGGGAGACCCTCGGTGACTGGGAGGCCGGGCCATCCTCAGGCCCCTTTGTTGTAAATGCTTTTTCAATTCATGACTTTCCTACTTATGTGGAATTTTTTTCTCTCTAGGATTTAGGAGAGGTGCGGACCCCGGAATGCCCCAGCCCACGTTTTTAAGGTACAGGATTTGTTGGGAAAAAACCCCAACAAACCCATGGGGGATGGGAGGTGCTGAAACTACCTTCAGATGGGCTCCCCTGGCGAACAGTGGCTGGTCCTGAGAGGGTCAGGAGCAGGAGATGCTGCTGACTTCAACCTCTGTGGCCCCTTCCCGGGGAACCCCTCCTCACCACAGGGGGGGCTGCCTCAAACACACGCACCCATGTGCACGCTGGCTCTTTCTCTGGGAGCTCCAGCGAACTTTTTTTCAGAATAGGTTTTTATTGGACTCTTTGTCACCCACACTGTCCCTCCCTTTCTCCCTTCCTTGAGAGCCCTCCCAATGACACTTTTTTTTTTTTAAAGAAAATGAAGTAAAAGAAATGAAAGTGTCAGAAAATTGATCATCACATTGATGAGCGCCCTTCTAATTGTCAGCCTTAATCACCTTAATGGCCTCCTTTTGCTCTGTAAAAGTGGGGAACTCCTAGAAGTGTTGATGCTTCATTCTAGCCCCTAGCACTCTTCAGTGTTGCTCCTCACTTTCCTCGGGGAGGCGGTGGGCTCAGTCAGCATTTGCATGTGACCTCTGACTTTAGAGGTCATCGGCCCACCTGGCTGATTTCACAGAGGAGTTGAAGTGGTCGGGATCCCCGGTGAGTCAGCACCGTTCCCGGGTCCCCAGGCCAGCTTTCTTTAGATTCCCTTTGCTTTGAAGGCCAGAAATTCAGAAGGGTCTGGCCCCCTTCGCCTCCTGCCTCCTGTGTGGCCTCCACACCTGGTCCCCCTTCCCGGTCCCTGTCACTCCTAGCATGAGGTGGAAGGCCCTGGACCTGGCCTTGGGGCCCTGCCGCGTTTCCCAGCCTTCCCCAGCCCCCTCTCCCCTTCTCGTGTGCAGACCCTCGCCCCCAGCCCTCTTTTCTCAGACATGCCTTGTGCTTCTCCCGCACAATCACAAGCAGCGCGCTGATTGACGCTTTGAGCTCTGAGGCACACGCGAGTGCGCTCGCAGCGGCCGACATCGATGGCCGCGGAGTCTTGGCGAGCCCCCCACAACCCCAAGCCCCCCACAGCCCCGAGCCCCTCTCAGGCTCAGCCGCCCCCAGAGAGAAGGGAGCGAGCCCGAGAATGGCCGCTGCTTCACCCCACTGAGCGGTGGCAGGAGCCCTGTTGGTGCACATCTGTGAACTCATTGGCTTAGAAGAAAGTGCCTGGGTGAGCACAGTGGTGGTCTTTGTGCTAATACGCACTTGGGAGCTTTTGTTTGCTCCTGGCCTCGGCCCGGGGGCCTGCCTGGACACGGCGTGGGCTGGGCTGGAAGCTCCCCCCGGACACCCCGGCTGCCGTGGCCCCTGCGGCTCCTCGGAGGAGCTCCGGCTCTTCAGGGCCATGGGGTTACTCATGCATTTGGGGGAGGAGAGAACGGCCCAGTTAGGAAGGCTAAGCCAGGAAAATAATTGATTTCCTCCTCTTCCTGGGCCGATGTTTTTGTTCGAATCCACCCCATGATCTGCCTGAGCCTCATGCCTAATTAACAATTAGCTGTTAATAATTCAGTCTGCTTCTCTCCCGTCTGGGGGAGATCTGTGCGGCCGGTCTTGCCCGGCCAGTTGGCCGGGAGACCCCGCGCTCGGATCTCCCCTGCTTGGGTGCCCCTCTGCAGGGTCCCAGGACAAGTTCTCTGATGCTCTGGGGAGCTTAGGCCTAAGGGGAAGGGGCAAAGTCAGGCTGCCTGCTGGAGCCCGTGGCCCGCTGCCCTTGTGGGTCCCTCCCTCTAAGGAGATGTTCCGGGAGAGGGTGGCACTTAATTGAATGGCATAAATGTCTGCTTGGGGAATTTCTCGGAACCTTCGGGGGGAAGGTTTGGTTTGGGGCAGTGAGGGAGCCTCGGGGCTTGCTGCCTGAACTGAGCCTACCATTTTTTGCTTGGCAGGAGATGGGGATCGTTGGGTCATTTGGGATCACTTTGCTTTTCAGAATGGACAGTGGAGTTCGTTTCATTTTTATTTTGGTAACGAAGGTATTATTAAGGATGGAAGTGAACCCCATTACCTTCCTAGGCAAAAATACTTAACCTGAAGAATAATCTTAACGAGTCTCCATTCTGCGTGCTTGTAAGGTTTTTCACTGAGCTTTATCTTGGTTTTGAAGGTTGACAGCTATTAGGAGGAGACCTTAATACATGTGAAAAAATAAGGGAAGTAAAGTATGCAAAATTACTTGGGGATTTTTAAGGGGGTTTTAATACCATTTACAAATGAAAATAGAAATAAGATTAGTTGTCTCCAGGTACCAGCAAAATCCCTTTTTAATAAACTCCACAGGACATCAGAGCAGTGGGTTGTATCTCATTAAACTGAACATAGTGTTAGAAATCACATTTTCAGGCGGCAGGACAAAGAACCCTCCCCTTTTTCCCCCCCTCCCTTCCCCCCAACCCTGATCTTTTTCTTTGTTTAGTATTCATGGATGGTTTAAGATTTTAGATTTTATTTCTTCAAGTGTCTGTGGGAGCTGAGACAGGTCAGTGCTGCTTAATGGCAGGACAAAAGAATTTTAACTGGTTCATTTAAGTTCTATTCTACTACCTAAATACAAGGAGGGCCTCTACCTATTGAGAATGACTGGATTTGGAGACTGAACCTTGAGAAATGGCCCACCCTTACTGCCCTGCTTTTACCATATAGTTCTCTTTCTGTAACCTGTTCTGGGGCCGGGAAAATAATTTTATGACTCAGAATAATGTCTAATGTTTTGTAAAAAAAATTTTAATTCTAGGTGGGCTGTTGATATCACCTCATAGATTTTAAAAATGATTTTTAAAAAAGGAAAAATAATGTTAGTGACTTCATCCGTGTCAGGAGAATTTTATAATTATCTGGAGAGAATACAGGTGGTATAACAAAATACGAGTCACAGTTTGATTTGAAGATTTCAAAGTCTTATCAGAGGCTGATTTGGTCAGCCTTTGGAATGGCTCAGTGGCTGCTGGGGTGGCAGCCAGGCTGCGGGGAGGGCGAGCCCAAGCCCGTCCTCGGAGGATCTTGATGAGAAGTGATTGAGAGCAATTGGCCATTAGGGCCTGGGCGCTCTTCGAGGGTGCTAATGACACTCTGAGGCCATGTGTAATTTACTTTAGGGAGGGAGACCCTTATTCTTTTAGCCTCAAGCTCGAAAACCAGAAATTGATTTGGCCCCGGAGAAGTCTTCATTTAGAGCTCGGCTCTCTAATTGGGGGTGTCATTTGTCCTTTGCGGGGTGTCAGACCTTTATTTGTGAGGAAGGGGAGGCCGTCCCTAAGCTGCTCAGCTGCAGATCGGCCGACCCGGGGCTCCGGAAGGATTGGATGAACTGATCGATGAACAAGTATTTATGGAGTGGCTACTGAGGTGTTCGAGCTTCCCTGGCTGCCAGCCCCACGTGTGGGCACAGGCTCTTTGTCAGGGACGTGGGGCTGGGGGCCGGCGGGGCGGGGTGGGGTGATCTTTCTTTACCATGGAGATGAATTCAGAGTAGTTGAAGGACTGCATCGTCCCATACCTGGGGCTTGGCCCTCGGCCAGGTCAGTCCACGTTTTCCTAAGCCAGGTTTGATTTTACTCTTACTTGGCTTTAAAGCAAAGCTCCTGGTTTTAATTGGTGACCTTCATGACACTATTTCAATAAACTAGGTTTAGAAACTTTCTTTCTGTTTGGATTTAATTTATTTTTTTCCTCTCCACAAACATTTTAGCTTGCTTTGGGGATGAAAGACTGTTTGAATATCTGGATTGGCAGTAATCAGTGGACAAGAGAAGCCCTGCCCGTGTACACTTTGACCAGAATACCGAAGAGAATGGGCCCTCGAAACTCCTCATTTGGATGCTCCCGGCAAGCTCTTCACGGCGTATTTATGGCAAAATAGTTCTTCTAATTTATTCTTGGGGACAGAATGTATTGAAATAAATAACTTAAACCCTGATTTTTTTTTTGTCAGTCTTTTAGAAATTCAACATAATGAAACAAGATATATATAAAATAAAAGATTTTAATAAATATTTGTTTAAAATGAGACTTATAAAGCTCTCTGTGACCTACGTACATTTCTGATTCTTAGCTTGTTGGCATACAGAAATTCCTAAGTTTAATGTTAGGAGAAGACTTAGGCCAAAAACTTTTTTTCTTTTAATTGATCACTTTTGTTTTTTACATCACCAGGATTCCTCCCAATATCTTCTCCCTTGCTTCCTCCAGAAAATCAACATATCAAATTACATTTTTTAGAGAAAAAAAATCAGTAAAACAAATACTATATTTAAAAATTCCAAAAATATGTGCAGTGTTCCATAACAAAAAATACTGGGTGTGGGGATAAGTTATAGACTTAAAAAAAAAAATAATCTTTTATTTTTCTCCCCAATTCCACGTAAAAACAATTTTAAGCTTTTTTTTTTTAAGTTTTGAATCCCAAATTTTATTCCTCTTTTCCTTCCTTTCTCCCTGAGACAGTAAGTTATATATTATCAGTCATGTAAGACATTTCCATATTAGTCATTTTGTGTAAGAAGACTCAAATTTAGGGAAAAAAGAAAAAAATGAAAAATAGTATACTTTCCTCTGTATTCAGACATCAGTTCTTCCTCTGGAGGCAGATAACACGTTTCATCATGAGTCCTTTGGGATTGTTTTGGCTGATTGCATTGTGAGAATAGCTGAGCCATTCACAGTTCTTTCATCATCAGTGTTGCCGTAATCATCTGCAATGCTCTGGTTCTGCTCCCTTCACTTTGGGTCAGTTTCATGTAAATCTAGCTTTTTCAGAAATCGTCCCACTTGTCATTTTTTAGCACGGTGACACTCCATTGCAGTCATGTGCCAGGACTTGTTCGTTCTCCAATTGACGGGCATCCCTTCTATTTCCATTTCTTAGCCACCACAAAGAGATGCTAGAAGTATTTTTGTACATATTGGGCCTTCTTCCTTTTAAAAATCTTGCAGTAAAAGGTAGGCACAGTTCTGCGGCCCTTTAGGCCGAGTTCCAAATTGCTCTCCACAATATTTGGATCAATTCACAAAAGTCAACTACTCTTTAAGAAAAAAACTGCCAATATTTATGGCATGAATACTATATACAGGGCTTTGCAGGGGTGGAAGAAATAAAGATGAATGAGATTTGCTCTCAAGAAGCTTATGATCAATTAAGGAGGGAAAAACTGTACATTTTATGTATACTGACATTGGTCAGCCTCCACTCTTCCTTTGGAAAAGATTGCATTATTGCTCCCACATCCAGCTTTTCTGCTTCCTCATATCCAGGTTTTCTGCCTCCTCTTCCTCTTCTCTTCTTCTTCCCCCTTCCTGCTTCCTCCTCTTCCCTTCCTCCTCCTTCCTCCTTTCCACCTACTTCTTTTTTTTTCCCTCTCTCCTCCTTCCTCCTTCCCTCCTCCACCTTCCCATCTCTTCTTCCTCCCTTCCCTCTCTCCTTTTCCTCATCTTCCCTACCTCCTCTTCCTCAAATATATTTTTGCTGATGATTGATTTGCCATTGATCTGGAAATCAGTAGCAGATCTCAGTCCTCTTGTACTTACTGTAAATAAGCTAAATTTCTAAGTACAAGCAATCATCACATTCTTAATGAATTGTAGTCCAGAAACTGATTCATAAGATGCTGGTTTCGAATGATGACCCCACCTTCCGATAAAACTGCCTTCTAAATCTTTGTTCTTGATGTTTTCCTGTATCATAGACTCTTTGGGGTGAAACTTGTATACCTCTCAGAATAATTAAAAAAAAAAAAGCTAAAGGTTTGCCAAAGAAATAATTATATTGGAATAAAAATCTTTTTGCATCTGAGTTCAAAGATCCCCTGTATTTTGTCCACAGACCCTCAGTTCAGAATTTCTGTTTTAATGATGGGTTGGATTTCCTGACTAGACCATTAAAGATGACTTAAAGTGTAATTTAGCATTAAGAATAGCTTCAAGCTCTGGGACCTTAATGCCCTCAGCCCTTTTCTGCTCAGATCTCCTGTGACCATAGAACCCTATCAGCGACCGCTCTGATGGACAGTCCTTACTCCAGGCTGTGTGGGGGTGGGAGAGGGGAGTACAGGAGGGTTCCTTCGAGGGGCAAGGTCACCTCAACCATTCTTGTGCAGTTGTAGCCAAAGTACCACTTCCTGAAGTAGTAATAAAAAACACAGAGGGGGTGTGGGTCACTGGGGCTCCTAGGGGTCAGAGTGCACTGGGCCTGGAGTTGGCAAGATCTGATTTCAAATCCTTTTTTAGCTACATGACCCTGAACAAGTTGCTTAACATGTTTGCCTCAGTTTGTGGGTGGGGGGCCATGTCATAATAGTCCTTCCCAGGACTGTGTGAAATAATAACTCTACAACACTCATCACAATGCCCAGCACACACAGACACCATGTTGATGTTAACTCTTATTAATAGCTGTTGGGCAGAGGGATATGGAGCATTGTGGATCAGCAGCTTCTGCTTTCCTGGGCCAAGAAGGAAAAGCCTTTGATGCCTGTGACTTGCCACTTTGGAAAGTCGTAATACTTTGTAAAACTTTCTTTTTCCAGTTTTCTTTCTAATATAGAAATTGGCCTGATTAATTTTAGAAGACACAATTCCTTGGTGAAAATTAAGATTCCCAAGCCAGTGCCGAAGGAATAAAGGTAATTGGGCCCTAGCTAATTTCTTAGTAATTTAAGATTTTGGGTGAGCAGAAGAACTTTCTCCCCATATCTTGGACCAAAATCTACCACCAAGGTCTTCCTTACTTATATAAATCTACACCTCCATAGGATGTGATACCTATTTCCTGCCATTGAGATGGAGACTTGCTTTGTAAGGGAATAACTTCATTAGAATTCTTTCCTCAAAGACCCCTAGAAAGACTGAACCTGAAAGTCTGTCCCCCTCTTTATAGGAGTCAGAACAGGGACCCAAGTGAGGAGCGGACTTGCCTCTGATCAGAGCCGAGGTTAGACCGATTTCCCTAACTCCCAACCCAAGGCTTTTTTGCTTTTCTATTGCATTCTCTGCTCCTGCAAACCATTTTAATTAAGCATTTACCAAAATAGCTTTTTATCATCTGGGCCAGATCTGCTCAGAGCTGTGACATTCAGGATTAAAGTGATGTGAAACTGACTTTTGGGGAATTTTTTTTCCCCATCAAGCTTACTGGAGAGTTTTATTTTTCTTTCTTAAAGTAGCACATTAATGGCTTGACCCAAGTATCAACTTCAAGGGAAAGAGAGGCTTCACATTGTTGATTCTCCTTTAATGATTTCATCAGGGTTTCCTTGAAGGCCCAGCCTCTGCCATGTTTTTTTGGGGGGTGGTAGGGAGGGTTGTCACAACAGATTTTTTTCTTCCCCTTTTCCCCCTTCTCGCCTTTCCATTTCAGAGCTGAGGGATCTTCAGCTCTGAGATCTGGAGGCATCTTGGCAAATTTCCATTTTGAAAAATCCTGGATTGTCTAGGTAGAAAATGGGTTCTGTGTTTCTTGTTGAACTCCCCTATACTTTTCTGGGATGTAGAATATTTTAAGAGAAAGTTTTTTTCCCTCCAAAGAGATAGACATATCCAAGTTGAAATTGTGCCGTGTCTCTGCATTTCTAAAAAATATTCTTCTCCTCCATCATCTTAGATATTTTTCATCTCAATGTGTTTGTAGGAACTGGCATTGTCAATCAAATTGTCATAAAGCGAGATCTTTTTTTCCCCCAGATGAACAAAATTATAATTAGGGATTGTGTTCAATACTAAGTTTTTGCCCTCAAATCACAGACATGATTGATCTCATATGGAAAACAAATATATAACAACCATAAACAATAATGGAAGAGAGTAAGATGATATTTCTAAGCCTAGAAAAGGAGTTGAAGTGTCTTATACATTGATTCTGCCAACAGTTCTAGGGTACACTGATAGTAAGGCCTGAGCTGTAAGCCCCTATGGCCTAGATCTGGCCCAAATATTGGGGGAAATAAGACTGCTATTCACTAACTTTGCTTTCTGTTAACTGGCAAAATCAAATTTTGATTCAATAGTAAAAAAGTACCCTTTAATTTTCAAAAATAAAATTAAACCATCAACTCAGGTATGCTATGTTTCCATAGCAATAACATTAAGATTTACATCCTTTCTTTTTGTTGATTCTTTGTGCAGTAAAAGGTCATCAAATCAAATGGTCTTAGAACTCAAAAGGGCTTTTTAGGGATAATTTGTTTGGCTCATATTCATTAGAAAAATTGCTCCTGGAGATTTGAACTGAAGTACACACTCTTATGTGACCTGAGCTACTGAGCGATCCATTTTGGTGACTGGGGACAGCAGGTTTGAACTACTGGGGAGTCTCTAGATAGATTTCAAGGGATCTCAACCTAGATGGAAAAATATATATATATATCTCTTACCTAAAACTGAAATTTAGCATTTCTTTCAACTACTTAAAAATGTTTTTCAGATAAGGGGCCCATAGGCTTTAGGAGTCTTCCAGAAGGATTGACAGCACAGGAATGATTAAGAGTTCTACATTTGAGCTTTTCTCAAGAGGCAGACTTAAAAAACAAAACAAAACAAAATGCCGAAAAGTGCCAATGTAGCCCCTAAATAGTTAAAGACCTCCCTGAGGACATCAGTAAAGAATCTGGTGATCACTAGCTCCTTAAAAGTGTTTCTTTTGTAATTTTGTTCAAAATTTGTATTGAACATAGAGCAGTGATGGAAGGGATGGGGAGTTTTTCAGTTAACAAATATTTGTTGAGAACCCGCTCAAATGTTTAAGGGTCCAAGTTTTTTTTTTTTTTTAAATTAGATGTTTGGAATCATATACTCTTTTTTTTATTACTAAAGCTTTTTATTTGTATAACATATATATGGGTAGTTCCCCAACATTGAGCTTTACAAAGTTTTCCATTACAAATTTTACCCCCAGTCCCCTCCCCTCCCCTAGATGGCAGGAAGTCCACTACATGTTAATAATATTTAAATGCTTGAGAAGTTATGCAAGAAAAATCCTATCTACAAGAAAAAAAAAGAATCAGAGAAAGGCAACACAATGCAAGCAAAACTCAATAGAGAGCATGAATATGTTACGTTGTGGTCCATATTTCATTTCCCTCTCTCTGGGTGTATATGGTTTTCTTCAGTGAACAATTGGAACTGGTTTGAGACAATTCTTTGTTGCAGAGAGCCATGTCCATCAGAATTCATCATCATGTAATACTGTTGTTGCTGTGTATGATGATCTCCTGGTTCTGCTCATTTCACTCAGCATCAGCTCATGCAAGTCTCTCCAGGCCTCCCTGAAATCGTCCTGCTGGTCGTTTCTCACAGAGCAATAATATTCCATAACATTCATATACCATAATTTATTCAGCCACTCTCCAATGGATGGGCATCCCTTCAGTTTCCAGTTTCTAGCCACTACAAAAAGGGCTGCCACAAACATTCTTGCACAGGTGGGTCCCTTTCCCTCCTCTAAGATCTCTTTGGGATATAGGCCCAGTAGAAACACTGCTGGGTCAAAGGGGATGCACAGTTTGATAACTTTTTGAGCATAGTTCCAAATTGCTCTCCAGAATGGTTGGATCCGTTCACAGTTCCACCAACAATGTATTAGTGTCCCAGTTTTCCCACATCCCCTGCAACATTCATCGTTATCTTTTCCTGTCATTTTAGCCAATCTGACAGGTGTGTAGTGGTACCTCAGAGTTGTCTTAATTTGCATTCCTCTGATCAATAGTGGGAATCATATACTCTTGACTGGTAGACCAATCAACAAGCCCTGATGAAGACCTTTCTCTTGTTGCCTTTTCAGTTCAATGCCCAGCGTAGCCTAATTGCAGCATACTTATTCTAAACTGCATTTACACTGGCAGGTCTGGGAGGTTTTTCCCCAAAGTGCAGCTACAATCCTAGGACAAACTGGTAGAGAGGGAACACCCTTCCACTTGTCACCCTGAGCCCCAAATGGCCTGCTTCCCATCTCAGTCAACGTGACACCATTAACTCTCCATTCTATGAAGCATTTACTTCCTACATTGGAAGAAGGCCAGAGAGGAAGCACTTGCTCAACAGAAAGCAAAAGCTTGACTTATATCTCCCCAGTTAGTTAAGGGCAAATCAGAATATTCCAGGTAATCAATAAACCTGGGTGCTACTCTTCCACCAATGCAGGTAGATCTTGGGTGAATCACTTCTCTGGGCGTTACATGCTTCATCTGTAGAATGGGGAGGTTGAACTAAATAAAGGTACATAAAGAAAGCATTTATTAGATGTTTACTGTGTGCACTGTGTGGGTGGGGAAGTAGGGAGGTAGAAAGGAAAAGAGAAGGAGTAAAAATCTTGTGAATCAGCTGTGGAGCTAGAGGAGCGTGTCCATCCTGGATTCTAATGGAACTGCAAATTCCCATAGGAGCTGACCAGCTGAAGGAGGGGGCTGAGAGGACATGATCATTTACGTCCCTGCTGTCAGATTCCTCTGATCCTAGTTTATTCAGCATTGAATGGCTGGCAAGGGCCTTGGGGGGAATCCAGAAAACATGGTTCTTGTCTCCCAAGGCCTGCCTAACTCTTGGAAAGGGAGGAGGGCAAAGTAACCCTCATAGGGCAATAAAAGACCCCATTGCCCATGTTACAATGTATGGAAAAACAGGGATCGGGGAAGTTAGGAAGGAAACTGTGTTATTGTAGGATGGGACTATTGAGATCAGCTCCCTGGCTGAAGTGGCCCTTGAGGTAGGATGTGAGGGCTGGCTAGGATTGGGACAGGCTGACATTGAGAGTGCCCATGCAGGCAAGTAAAGTGTGCAGGAAGCTGACCAGATGGGTCTGATGTGGAAATGGGCCTTTAGGGAGGGAGAGATGGGAGAGAAGTAAAATGGGGCCAGATAATGGGAAACCTTGAATCCCACACTGCGGCACTTGGACTCCACCCCATAGGCAAGGATCAGCCATGGTATATTCTGAAAAATTGAACTCGTCTAGGAAAAAATCTACTGGATAAGTTATTGGAATTGGATAGGGCTCTTCTCTTGTGGTTGGGAAGGATTCGGGGTGGAAAAAATTCTTGTGCTGCTCTTCTCTGAGGAAGAATCTGTTTTCCTATAATGTATCATTAACCTTTAATGAAATCAACCTGCAGAAATTGCAGAAGTTTTAAAACTGGTCTTTGTGAGGATGCAATTTAAAAAAAAAGAGACCCCCAAAGTCCCGCTGCGAACTCGACCCAGCGTCGGCCCTCACCACGTAGAAAAACTCGGTCTCTGCTATGTTAATACGTCTCCATTCCACTTGTGTCCTACTGTTTCCATCATTATAAGGTGAACTTGCTTGGAAAAAGGCACTTTTTCATCCAAGAAAATAAGAGGTAGGATGGGTGGGACCCCCTTTCCCCACCCCAGTAAGTGCTTTTAAGATGATGCTATTTTCTGATGAGATGTGGAATTGGTTTGCCTGGCGGTTTTTTCCCCCCCTGAATCTGTCAAACAGAGAGAAAGGCATTAATTAATATTGTGAATGTGGGTGGGAAGAGTATTTGAATTTCAAATGCTTGGAAGAAAACACCCATGAGTTCTCTCCCATCGGAAAGGTCTCCATAGAACCATCAGTTAATTTCTCTGAAGGCTGGCTTCTCTCCGTGGAGCTGGTTTTTCTCACTGTGGGGAACAAATGCATAGATGGCAATCTCCTTTTCTGTAGGTTTGTTTATGTGAGGGGAGGGAAATTAAAATCTCATTCTGTGTCTCCCGCTTTACAAGGGTCAGGGAGTGCTGGGGGCATGCAGATGGGTACCTGAAAATGAAGTCAAATCAAACCAGAGCATTTCAGCCTCACATAGATTGATTCTTTGGTCTCTTGGAGACACCTAGGGAAGGTGGGATGTCTCGATGGTGAGTTCAAAAGCCTTTCACTGGTGGCGCTCTGCGTCTGTGGGCTCTCAAATAGATCTCGTAATTTAAATGGTTGACATCTTTTCACTTGCTTGCGTAAATTGTGAAGCCCAGGGTGTGCTTGAATGCATATTCATTTAGGAGAATTTAATTGGAGACGCGCTCCTAATGCACATCTATATTTGTTCGATCTGGAAAAAACCAGGCGATGGGCGCTGCTGCGCCAGCCTGTTAGAATGACGAGGTGACGTCAATGGAACCGAGGGCACTAATTATGTCCTAGGGAGCGGTGGCGTTGCCCAGAGAAAAATCTCTCCGTAGGCAGCTGCCTCTCACATGTGAGCGGCTGGGTGAAGGATGGAGGGCGGGTCCTCAGAGGAGGGGGGCACCTGGCCCAAGTCCAAGCCCCTGGGTCCCTCGACTGAGCGGGAGAAAAGGTTCTTAACTCCTTCGGGGCCGTGCCCTTGGGATCCACGCCTGCTGGAGCTCTCCGGAGGAATCCTAGTGGTCACTCCCATTCAGAATGGAAGGAAATGGCACATTTCGGTTAGGGCTTCACCAAAGTCACCCCCCTAGTTCCAATTCAGAGACCCCCCCCAGCTCCTTCCATAGACCCTTTTAGTCTTGGTAGAAAGGAAGGGGAGGAAGGAATGACTCATTCCAAGAGTCACGACTGCAGCTTGTGATGCTGGAGCCTCCCAGTGCCACCTTAAGGCAGCTAATAAGTGTATTCTTATCCCCAGAGTTGGGGTTCAGAGAAATCAGATGCAGAGACCCACAACCGGGGGCCTCGGGACCGTGCAGCCAGGTGGTCAGGGCTGGGCAGGACCTTCCTGGCTCCAGGCCTGGTTCATGGCCTCTCATTTTACACCACAGGGAAGGGAGGCTCAGAACAAAGGCGTGACTTCCTGGTGGGTGCACAGCTCTCTGGCCACTCTGGCCTGTGGTCCAGGCCCAGGATGGCTCAGAGGCACCGCCTGGCATTCGTCAAGCGAATGTTCCTGGGACCTGTTAGAGGGAAGGCCTGTTTAGTACAGGGGGCCGTCTCCAGAGAGCCCTCTGAGCGAGACCTTGTTTTAAGATCCTCCCAGAGAAACTTTAGGGTTGTGGAAGTGGCTGTGCCCTTTCTCCCCAGTAGGTAAGCCTGTTGTTAAACTTAAAGCAAATCCCAGGCCTTCCTTGGTAAGTGCAGGTGAGACACCTGCTTTATTTTGCTAAAACTTCTCAGGAAACTTCCCAGCTTGGAACACTGAAAGATCCTTTTTCTTTTTTCCGAGGGTCTGCCTTCTGCCCTTAGAAGTGGGTGTTGTTCAGCAGCAGAGTGAATTTGGTCTGTGTTTGTGTTATTCTCCAAGAAAGTCCCTCGTTCCGTCCTGACCTGGTGGATGGCGGGTGTTGCCGCCGGCCTTGAGAACTAGGATGCTCAGTTGATATAGCTCCCTGCCGTCTGTGGAGGGAAGTCAGCTATTGGGCGTGGGGAGCCCTTGGTCCTTCCCGGATGGTGGATGCTTTCAGGCCAGAGTGGACGCCGGCCCATCCTTGGTGAGAGGTGGCCTGTGTTGCTGGACCGAGGAAGGGGGAGCCTGTTAGCCGGACGGGAGCAACAGGGCTTCGACTATGAGAGAAAGAGTCTAGCCCCAGGAGCAAGCAGGCTGGTATGGCCGGCGTCTGCCTCCAGTGTCCCCCTTTCCTAACGAAAACCGACATCAGTGGAATACTGCACAATTTACTTGGTACGGATGGACTCACTTGGGCCCCCCATCTCTTGGGAGACAGGTTCTCCAGGTGTGATTGCGTTTTAGGGGGAAGAAGCCAAGGCGCTGAGAGAGTTAATGGCTTGCCCGAGGTTGTGAGTCAGTGTCAAAGCTAGGCCTGGAATCCAAGATTTCCGGACTCCAAGGACGGGGCTCTAGTGTCCACGGTGACGTCTGGCTAATGTCTAAGACAGACTCATTTCATGGCTATCTTTAAGGAAACAAACAATGCTCTAAGCAGGGCTTTGCCTTTGATCTCCAAGGCGGGTAATCAGGGATTTGGGGACCAGAAGGGATCATTGGATTTACCAGGCAATGCATTCGGAATCTTTGAGAGAATAGTTTGATTAGAGTGACTCTGGGAGTGGAAGAAGTTTTCTGTGGAATATTTTGCACCCACACTGTGCAAGTGCAAGGCTTTGGGAGGGATCCGGAGAGGAGGAAGGCCTGTGCTGCCTTCAGGGAGCTTACGTTCTAGTAAAGGCAATATAAGGTCGTGGAAGTAGCTGAGCTCCTAGGCAGTGCAGCAGCTTTGGAAAAAACAATATTCTCAGGCCAGAGAGATGTGGAATTGAGTCCAGGTCTTGCTATGTCTGTGGCCTTGGGAATCTTCTTAAGCTTTCTGAAGTCAGGTAAGTGGGAGGAGAATAATGTTCTAGCACTCTCTCATAAGGGTGGTGAGACATAGTGCCCAGTAGAAATGTGAGCCCTCATTATTGTTAGATCAAGAACACACACACACACACACACACACACACACACACAACTTCAGTACCAAAGAATATCATAAATGTCTTCCATAGGAGAACAAAGTGAGGGTTCAGTGGAAGAGGTTTATAGCAAGATCGGGCAAGACTTCCTGGAGGAAGCAGCATTTGGGTTGAGACTTGGTTAATGGGTAACTTTTTTTTTTTTAAAACACATCTTTAAAATGAGCATCTTTTATTTTTATATAGCCCTGATTTCCCCCTTTATTCCTTCTTTTGCTTCTTCCAGCTACCCCTTACGACAAATAATATTTAAAGAAAAGGAAGAAAAACAACCCACAAACTGATGAATATATTGAAAAACATTTGACATTGGATGATTCAGTGTTCGGGACCTGCGATCCATCCATTTCTGCAAAGGAGCTGGGGTAAGTGTCTCCTCAAATCTTTTTGTTTGGACTAACCTTATTCTTCACAATGTTACAATATCCATTTACGTTATTTTGTGCTGGTTGTTTTTTTTTCTGTTGATGCTGTTGTAGTCATTGTCCTTATTATAATCTTTCTCATAGAAGTCTTTCTCCTCTTCTCTGCATTCATCGTGTTTGTCATTTCTTATAGCCCAGTAATATTTCTTTACATTCGTGTACCCCAGATGGATTAGCCATTTCCAATCACTGGGCCATTCCCAATTCCAAATTAATCTCCTTTATTTCTAGTTCTTTATTACCATAAAAAGGGTGGCTGGAGATATTTTGTGGTACGTGATGGTTTTCTTTGTTAGTGACCAACTGTCGAATCAGTGGCTCAAAGGGTATGGACATTTTAGTCCCTTTATTTGCACAATTCTAAATCGCGTTCCAGAATGATTGTTTTAATTCCCAGTTCCACCAATAATACAACCCTGAATGTCTATCATTCTAGACTCTCTCCAATTCCGACTCTTTGAGAGATTATATTCCAATCAGTAATGCTGACATGGAGAGGAAGGCATTCAGGGGGAAGGAACAGAGTGAGCAAATGTACAGAGATGAGGAAATGTAGGGAACACTTGCAGAAAGCGGGGACTTCCCTTTGTCTAGAACATAGGGTGTGAGTTGGGGGAAAGTGATAGAGAATGTTAAAAAGAGGTTGGAGCCATACTATGAATGGAGAGAGAGGAGACTTGGGGTTAGGGAGTTTGGGAATAAAGATTAGGATGGGCAGGGACAGTTCTACTTAAGATGATGAAGTCGGGGCATTTTCTTAAGAAAGGAACTTTTGAAATTTGATTAAAGGCACTGGTAGGAGTGTTATAAAATAAAATTTTAAATACATTTAAGATTTTATTTGAAAAATTTTATTTTAAATTTATATTTTTAAAATGGGAATATGAGATGGACCCCATTTTGGGCTATCTCTGGCTCCTCTGTAAGGTTGAAGGCAATGCCTCCCATTTAATGTGTATTGGGAGGGGAAGGCTAAGAAGAGTTCCTTTAAAATATGTAGAGAAGAATGGCACATCTTTAACCTATATTTGCCCTCTAGGGGAGGGGATGGGGAGAAGAGAGGGAAAAAATATGGAACCCAAGGTTTTGCAAGGCTGAATGTTGAAAATGACCTATGCATATGTTTTGAAAATAAGAAACTTTAATTAAAAAAAGAGGAAGAGTTCCTTTTGAAGTCTAAGGGGAGATAAGAGGAATCTGGAAGTCAGAAATAAACACCTGGGTCCCCACGGACACTGAAGTGGGAGAGCTGCTGCCTCTGCACAATTTTCTGGCTCTTCTTGTCCTGTTGCTTCCCAAACCTGCATCAGCCCCATTTGCCTTAAGGTCTGTCGTTCCACTAAGCCCGCACTCTGTGCCGCTCTGTACCTGGCCTTGTTCCCAACTGGAAGCTCCATGAGGGCAGGGTCTGGGTTCTTTTCCTCTCCTCCGGGGCCTTGTGCCATCAGTGTTTATGAAATGCTCCACGTCTCATGTTCCCAATGTGTTTAACAGGGGATGGGGTGACTGTGAGCCAGGTGCTCATGTTGGGGCAGTCGGTAAGATGGGAAGATCATGGCGGCTGTGGCTGAGACACCCATCAGATGTCGAGAAGCAACAGAGCCCGATCTCAGGGTTCATTGCCAGCCCTGCCCCAGATCCATCAGCCGTTACTTTAATGCCAAGATCAGTGATCAAAGGGATGATTGTGGGATTTGGGGCTTCTCTACTCCTTTCATTTTGCAGATGAGGGAACTGAGTCCCAGAGAGAGTCAAGCTTCCAAAAAAAGAGATTCTTGGGCTCCAAGTGCCCTGCTCTTTCCACCATACCAAGCTGATTTAACGTGTGGCCCTTCCTGGGGCCGTTTGCATTTTAATAGGGATTCTAAACATCAAAAATCCTTCCAAGCTCAAAAGGATTCGGACTGGCAATGGAAGATAGATTTGGGGGACAAGGGCTGTAGCCTCTTATTTCAGCACATGAGATAGCTGCCTCCTGCTACGGTGGGCCTTGAGAAGCAGAGTCCTTTTGACCAGTAGTAACCCTTGTTGCCTTTCCTCCGGTGGTCCGGCCGTTGAGCGTTCTCATTGGGACGCGCTCCCATGCCAAGAAAGAGATGTTGTGCAGCATTCGTGCTCTCCCTGCGGATCTGTGATTGGATCCTGTCTAATGTATGAATTTTAAGTTCAATGAACTAGTGACTGGCGAACATTATTTGGAGGAAATGAGACAACGGTTTGAACAGATGAGTTCTGCAGGATATACAAGGTGCTTTGCCAAGAAATTCATCCCTTAAACCCGAGAGAAACCAGGAACATTTTTCTATAGCTGATGTGTTAGGAGTGATTAAATAAATCATGACTTCTGATTGTTGTTGTTTTTTAATTCAAAGTCAAAAAAGAATTTCCATCTTGAAAAACAGAATCTAGTGTCCAGGCTAATTTTCCTGGTACAATATACAAGATGTTGCTTAACTGGTTGATTAAATATCATAATTCTGCTTTTGAAAGCTTCCAGTATCTTGCAAAACAACATTTGATCAGTCCCAGTTTTGAAAGCTCTTTTTTTAAAAAAGTGCAAAACAAAAATCTAGTCAAAATCCTTTTAGTTCAAATATACATTTTTTTCTGGCAATAATTTTTTAGAATTGAAGTTGTAGCCTTCCGATAGAACAGTAAAAGACAAAATAGGTCTTTAAACAATCTTAGGTATCACGCTTTGGAAGCGTCTTCATTCTGAACTCTTGCTAATTATTACAAACAGTGTAGAAAATAATTTTCTTTTCGAAACTAGCAGCGTTCATTGTCATTAACTGACTGTGGTCCCCCAGGGGGAGGTTAATGAAGTCTATTAGGAATTCTTAATGAGCACCCTTTGGAAGGAGCAGGAGAAATTAAGTGAGACTAAGAGTTGGGGAGCAGGAGGAGGCTTTGGGGACAAGTTTGTCTGGGAGCGTGGGTCCCTTCCATTAGGGAGCTGATCGAGAGGGAGGGATGTCACTGTGATGCAAAATCCTCCTGATCCCAAGAGGGGAAATGCAAGGGTCCAAAGATGGCTTTTGGCTTATGCAGGATAGGGCAGGTGAGCTGCTTGGAAAACGGGCTGGCAGCAAAGGAGAAGGCCGTTCCACGACCTAGATCATGCTCATCCCAAACACTTAAGATGCTGAGCAAAGACATAGACAGGCAGAGGAGTGGGATAGGTACCAGGGATGTAAGGCTCTGAGATCAGGGTGTGTGTGTGTGTGTGTGTGTATGTGTGTGTAATGGGAAAGGGGGTCTCAGGAGATTGTGCCAGGAGGGGTCGGGATAGTGTTCACTTGGACTTTTGAGGTCACTAATTCAGCCAACGTTTATTACGTGGTTGCTGGGTACCACCCTCTGAAGAGCCTCTTCCCAATCCCTCTTTAGTTCCCTCTTCTCCAGCTATCATTTAGTTACTGATTTGGGGCCCATTTTATTCTTCAGCTGAGTGCTAGCTCTCTGAAAGGCTTTCCCTTTGGCTTTGCTTCCCCAGACCCATTGGCTTATGCCTGCTGTAAATAGGAAGTGAGGAAGACCTCCAGGATGTTGCTGGAAACTCCCGGGAGGACAGGACTCTCCAGAACAGGCCGGCATGGGTGAGTGGTCTTGGAGATCTTAACGGTCAGATCCCAGACCTTATGCGGACTAGGTGCTTGATGCACGGATGTGAGATTTCTATGTTAGGCTCTGGGGAGACTGAGAGTTAAATAAAGGGCAATGTCCATTCCTATGAGACTGGCCAGTGGGTGAAGGAGAAATGCCAACTGAGCACCCAGGAAAGCTTGGAGAGTGGAGGGATACTTACTTTCTCACACTGTTTTGTGTCTGATCCAGAGAGAATTCTCCCCTTCTTCGCTTCTTTCCAGCCCCCAAACTGCTTCTTGCCAGCCTCCCCAGTAGTGTGCATGTGTGCTCTCATTTGTGTGTGTGTGTGTGTGTGTGTGTGTTTGGGGTCATAATAACTTTAAGATTTAAGATTAGCTGGTCTAATCTTTCATTGAACAGGTAAGGAAACTGAGGCTCAGAAAAGTGAGCAGATTTCCCCGGTGCCTTCCTGTAGCTCCTCAGCAGACATTTGCCCAGCTCCTGCTGTGTGCAGACCAGCCCAGGGCCAGAGTGAGGGGTGAGCCTCCAATGGGCCCACTTTGCTCTAGAACCTTGAGGAGAGCATCATTTCCCAGCGGGACAATAGAAAGTCATCTTGAGTCCAAGATGACTTGTTGGCAGATCCTGAGCCTTGTGCCCTTTGTAGCTACCCTGTCAGATCCTCTTTGGCTCTTCTTGTGCCCTGGACAAGAGAGAAGACGTGTCCTCTGGTCCCCAAGAGTGTCCTGTGTGGTCCCAGAGCCAGCCCTTGCACTCAGGAAACTTTCAGGTAAGGTACACGGTGAAGGGCAGAAAGGGGTGATGGGAAGGGCCTGGACTTGGATCCAGAACCCCTTAGTTCTAGCACTTCTAAGGGTGTGATTGTGGACAAGTCTGTGCCTCGGGGTCCCTGAACCCTGAGAACAAATTGACTTGGAACCCTCTAGGGTCATGGAGATTTACACGGGGGTAACTCAATGTTGGATGTGGGGCAGGCGGCCCCCGGGTGTGGGGCGTTTCAGGTGGAGGAAATCGTGTGAGCCGAGGCCGGGGAGGCTGGGGCTCCTGTGAGGCCCCCCCCGACTCCGTCTGGCCGGATTCGGGGCTTCGTGCAGAGGCCGTCCCCGCGGGTCCCTGATTGGATCCTGGCGAGGGCAGGAATTTCAAGTTCAATGAACTGGTGACTGGTGAATGTTATTTGGAGGAAATGAGGCAACGGTCGGACCAGATGAGTTCTGCAGGATGTGCAAGGTGCCGTGCCAAGAATTCAGCCCCCAAACCCGAGAGAAGCCCTGGACATTTTTTCTAACAGATGTCCGCCCTGGAAAATCACATATGTCTTATTGTAAAGTCCCAGGCACCCACGGCTTGCCAGTTCTCCCCTCCAAGATCCTCCAGTAAACTCTGGGCCCTTGGGAGCCCCCCCCCCCCGCCCGCCTTTCCTGGGAATGAGGCGCTCGGCGGAGATGAATTCTCAAGGTGGCTCGGAGTTTCTGCCCTTGAACCCCAAACCAATTCTAGCTGCCCACTATTACATGGAAATGGTACCAAAGCCTTCGGAAAGTACTTCTTGCTACATCAACTTTTTCTTGCTTGATGACTGAGGCTTATGGGATCCTCCATTTGTCTGAAGCCGTCTACTCATTTGATGAGATGAGCACTCAAGGCCTTGAGAAATGCAGCCCCTTGTCCAAGGTCACACAGAGAGGAAGGAACGGAGCAGGATTTGAACCTGCCTCCTCCTCCCTGCCCCATGCTGCCTCCCTGACACAAGAGAGTAGTTAGACTTTGAGATGATTCAGGGATTCCCTCAGGACAACTGGCATGGGCAGGGGTCTCCCCTGCTCTGCCCTGATTCAAGACAGCTGGGCTTTTGGAGGGCTTCTCTCCTCCATTGCTGTCCCAGTGCTCGTCTCTAGCAGCCTCAGTTTCCCTTCCTCTTAACTGTTGCTTAACTGCTGTAGTCCTGCCTGTACCTTCAGCTTCCCCCAGGCCCACGGCTCTCTCCTGTCCCCAAGTAGAACAGAGAGGTCCCTGACCAGCCCACCTTCCGCAGTCTCATGGCCCTCTCCTGTCCCCGAGCAGAGAGAGCGGAGAGGTCTTTGGCCAGCCCACTTCTACAAGCCCCTTTGACTGACTCAGGCCCTGGCCCTTGTCTTGTTAACCTGTGGCCAAGCCCTGCCTCGTTCCCAAGCTCCCATCGGGCTCTTTCTTGTCTCTGAAGGCATAAGGCTCGTCCAAAACTCTAGCTTGTCTAGAACGTGGCCTTTCCCCTCCCCTCCCTGCTTGGGGCAGCTCCATGGCCAAGAAGACAGAACCTGGAGGCAGGAGGACCCGAGCTCAAATGTGCCCTCGGACACTTACTAGCTGTGTGACCCTGGGCAAGCTACTTCACCCCCGCTGCCTAAAAACCAATGAATTGCCTACTAGACACCAGATACTCCCTTAAACACTGGTTACGTAAAATGAATAAAAAAGCCAGTTTCTACCCTCAAGGAGCGTATAATCCAGCACAAGAGTAAGCGCCATCTCAGATGTGACCAGAATTGGCTGAGCGGGGTCACACGGTCAGATTGGACTTTGGATCGATCCCTCTGACAGGTGACTAGAGGATGGACTAACATGGGGAGAGGAGAGGCAGGTGGGCACACCCTAAAGAGAGCCTGGGGCACAGAGCGCCCTGGAAGAAGGGGCGCTCCCTGAGGTCTGACAGGGGAAAGGCTGCCTGCCACAGTGTGAGAGATCCTTGGTCACTTTGGAGCAGCCAGTCTCATTGAGTCAGGTTGGATGCAGGGGGGGGGGGGCTTAGGAGACAATGAGGAACCCGGTGTAACCGGCACCGATCATCTGGCCCTCCCCAGACTGGGTCTTCATTCCTAACTAAGGCCGGTCTCCAGACTCTTCCTGCCTGCCTTTATCCTCCTGCCCACCAAGCCCCCTGAATTGAATTATGGCACAGACTTATGGCCCTTCTAATTTGCTGTTTTCACTCTTCTGGCTATGAAATCAGAACCCCAAGTTCATTAAGACTCTGTGTAAATTAGGAGTCAGTAGGCTCCCAGTGAGGACGTTAGCCTTCTTTGTCGAGGTGGGCTCCTGGAGGACGTTGTTATTTTCCTTTTGACTGTTCAGAGGCTCCCTTTTTTCTCTGCTGAGTGTGGATTCGGTGAGATGTTTGTTACTAGGACTTGCTGTTTTCACTGAGTCACTTTTTCAGTTGACATGAATTCATTATTTTGGTTGTAGTCATTTTGAAAGGTGTGAAAATGCTTCCTTCAGCTCTTTAGTGAGAGCATCTATTTTCTCCAAGTTTATTTTGTTTTTGTTAGTCATTTGCAGTCACATCAGCTCTTTAGTGATAGAATCTATTGTCTTCTCCAAATTTATTTTGTTGTTGTTTAGTCAGTCTGGCTCTTGTTGGCCCCATTTGGGGCCAGGGTGGTTTGCCATTTCCTTTACAGGTGAGGAAACTGAGGCACAAACAAGGTGAAGCGACTTGCTAAGTCAGCCCTTGAGGCCAGCTTTGACCTCCAGGCTCTATCCACCAGGTCTGAAGGCGTTTCAGAGAATGGAAAGGTTGGTTATGGAGCTTAGAAAACTTGCTACTATTCACAACCCCTCCTGCCTCCTCAGTCAGACTCAGATTCTGGATTCTGCCGTGAGGGGAAGTAGGGTCCCGTTGTAGCAAACCCGTCTAGGGCCTGATGGCTCGACCTGGGGTGGCCGGGGAGTCAGCCTGCCGTCCCCGCTTTTAAGTTTCCGCCGATAGCGCCCGGGCTCAAAGAGCGTCTTCCCCCATGGGGCTGTTTGTGTTCGTGCTCTCTTATCCAGAGAGGAAAGTGGAATAACGTGTTTAGAGACATTTTCCTCAAGGATGGAAACAAGCAGAATTTTCTGAAAGCTCAGCCCTTAGTTAGCCAGGAGATGAAATTAGCCAGAACCCCTCATTCTCAGACATGGCTGGTCACGGAGCGTGGGCTTTTTTGTTTGTTTTTTCAAAAAACGGCGTTTGGTTCCCCCAGTCTTCTCCTGGCTCTGCTATAAAAAACAGAATCTAGCTTCTCTGGATCCCAGGTTCAAACGCTGACTCCTCAGGGACAGCCCAAAAGGAGAGCCCCACCCTGCCTCCATCACTCGCATCTTCCTGGAGACCTGGAGTTGTCTTCCATATATTTTATGTAAATAAATAGATTCCCTAATCCATAACATTTGAGGGCTTGGCAAGAGATACAAGGCAACGAGGGACTCTGGCATCTGAAAGGAGGCCAAAGGAGGAACACAAGGGGGGTGTGAGTCAGATTTGGGTACAAGGCCATGGAGAAGGTCTTCACGGGCTGCCTTGCGCTTTGGAGAAAGGAGTGTGGACTGAGCCGGACGTAAGACCCAGGCCCGTTGCCTCGGTGGCCAGGAGAGCTTGGGGGGGCGGTTTAAGCTTGGACTGTGTGTGTGTGTGTGTGTGTGTGTATGAGGAAACCAAGGCAGGTGATTATACCAGCTTATATGGATAAAGCTTACCTCCCTATCTTAACTCATTTGCTTCTGTTGCAATCTGTGAGGTAGTTCTGTTATGGTCCCATTTTATAGTGAGTAACCTGAGGCTGAGAAAGGATCTGACTTCCTTCTGATGGCAAGTCCAGCCCTTGTAGCCCCTGAGCATCTTGCTGCCTCTTGAATGTCTTAGATGCCCGCAGAGGAAGCCCTCAAGGGGGGAAAGTAGAAAGCACACATACCATTCTTTGTATCCTGGCTTTCCATTAGCTACACGGGTGACCTTGGATCAGACAATCTGACTCTTTGGGCCGTAGCTTTCTCACCTGTGAAACGAAGGGGTTTTCTTCTTGGCTCCAAGTACTTCTATCCAGTGGAAAAAAATACCATGTTGGGATAAGAAATCATGAAGTCTTATTCTAGCCCTGCCCCTACTATTCACTAGTGACGTTACCTTGGGTAGACTCTTTCTGGGACTTAGCTTTCCTTATCTGTAAAATGGAAGGAATAAATTAGGGTATATGAATGTTATGGAATATTATTGCTCTGTAAGAAACGACCAGCAGGACGATTCCAGAGAGGCCTGGAGAGACTTCCATGAACTGATGCTGAGTGAAACGAGCAGAACCAGGAGATTATACACAGCAACAACAATATTACATGATGATCAATTCTGATGGACATGGCTCTCTGCAACAAAGAATTGTCTCAAACCAGTTCCAGTTGTTCACTGAAGAAAACCATATACACCCAGAGAGAGGGAAATGAAATATGGACCACAACGTAACATTTTCATAATCTCTATTGACATTTGCTTGCATTGTGTTGCCTTTCTCTGATTCTTTTTTTTTCTTGTAGATAGGATTTTTCTTGCATAACTTCTCAAGCATTTCAACATTATTAACATGTAGTGGACTTCCTGCCATCTAGGGGAGGGGAGGGGACTGGGGGTAAAAGTTGTAATGGAGAGCTTTGTAAAGATCAATGTTGGGGAACTACCCATACATATGTTATACAAATAAAAAGCTTTAATTAAAAAAAATGGAAGGAATAGACTTGCCCTAGCAAAGATTGTGGCAGGGCTGCCATTTTTGTTCTATTCATCAATTTGTTTTAGAGTTGGGTCAGTTATAAATCGGGATTCAAGAGACAGACCAGAGTTTTCAATGACGGTGTGTCAGATATTTATTAGGCTTGTATCCTTGAGACAGCTGATCCGGCCATGCTTGACCTTTGATGTCCCACGACCCTGGGAGCTGCTGGACCCAGGAGCTGTTCTGCAGCTCTCAGTCCCCAACTCTCTAAGCTTTGACCTTGATGGCTGAGAGTCTCAGACCTGGCTGTGCCCTGCCACGTTTTCCGCGTGCAAACCACCTTCAGGTGCTTCCAGAAGTCTGGCTCATCCATTCAGCCTAATCAGATATGAGATTTCAGAAGTCCCTTTTTTCACGTAAGTTTAATTCTGGGCTCCCAGCAGGAGGCCAGAAGGCAGGGGGGGTGCACCCGAAGTCCCAGAGGGCTCCATGCTGTTGGCCGGCACTCTCGGCCCTCATCCAGATGTGTTCTGCAGCTGAGTGCTGGAGCCGGGATCCAGACTGACCATTGGGAGCCATACTGAACCACTGGGTCATGAGTCTTGGCTTTTTGTCAACATAGCTTCAGTCTGATAGTGAGTTGACAAAACCAGAAAAAGTCCCAAATGTACAATTTTGCTTGTTTGTCCTTTTTTATGGAGGCCTTCCTACCAGTTTACCTACCTAACTGATTCCTGGATTTTTTTTTTTTTACTTGTAAATGACAAGAATTTGGATTGAGATCATAATGATAAAAAAGAGGAGGGTTTTTTTTTTCCATTGTTGGAGAAACTCATTGACTGCCATATGGAATATATTCTCATGCTTTACTTTTTCCATGTTAATTCTAATTGCATGGAATCTAGTTTATCCTGATCCTTAGCTACCAGGAGAGAAGCAAAACCCCCCCGTGATTTGATGGAAACTGTGAACATTGCTTTTGTGTCTCCTCGTCTTCCTGACTGGCTTCCGCCATCTGGCACTTTCCCCGTCCTTCGGTACCTAACCCTGAGGCGCCCCTTTCCACGCAATAACCCCATGCTCAGAAATGAGCTTTCCATCTTGTCCCCATCAACAAAACTCTATTCCCTTACTGCCCTGACCCCAGCTACCTGTCTGGAGCCAAGCACTTTCATAAATTAATTCATACCAAGGTGTGACTGACTGCTGACAGCCTTAATGTCTCCAGCTTAATGTCTTAGCTGGTTATGGTATTAAGCTTTAGTCAGACCCTCGGTGATATGGAATGGAAAAAGCATTGGTTTTGGAGGCAGACCCCAGGCTTGAATTTTGGTGAGGATTCTTTTGCTATCTGCGGGACCATGGGCAAATTATACATTTCCTTATGTGAAAATGGAGTGATTTGGATTGGGGATCTCTCAGTCCCCTCCTGATTTTACATCCATGATCGTATGATCTTCTGGGGAAGGAGGGAACTTTTACCAAACCTGCAAGACAGTCCTGATTTGGAGTAAGAAAGTTGGGTTGGAATCCTGGCTCTGTGACCATCTATTTTTATTCCTCTGCATAAGTCACGTCCTCCTTCTGAGATTTCTCATTTCTAAAATGAAAGAATTGGATGAGGTGATTGACATCGAAGGCCCCTTCCAGTCCTGAGTTCTAGGATTTCCTTATTCGTAGACTAAGAGGCTCGGGTTACATGACCTTCCAAGGGCCCCATTGGCTCTATTTCTCTGAGAACCCAGTTATCTCAGCTGTTAGTCTATGGCCCTTATCCAAGAGGAAGGATTTTAGTCCTAAGAAAGGAGATCTCTGAAGATGAAATTTCAGCTATGGAGTCCATGGTTTTTCCTTGTCCCTTACATCCCACCATATGGGAGACTTCACTTGTAAACCGGCTTTAGATGTCATTGTTGCTGATGGACGGTGTCACAGGGAGTTGAAGAGATCGTTGCAAGGAGGGCAAGGGGAGATGGCCTGCTCAGTGACCCCACCAGACCCTTCCCAACATGGCCAGAGGTCCTGGGCATCAGAAGGCAGCAGGTAGAGACCTCAGGGTGGCTGAGAGCTCTGCTAGCGGGCTAAGGGGCCAATCAGCCGTAGGCTTTGAGAATAATCCGTGCCTGCCGAATCAAGCTACCTTTCCGAGGGGCCAGACGTGTTCGGAGATTTGGGAAAACTTTCTCTTCACTGTCTCCCTCTCCCACTCACGCAGCAAGTCTTTGAACACAAGAAACCCTGATAGAGACCCAATATCTGGAGTCGTGGAGTGGTGGTCTTTATGGCCTGAGACCAGGTAGTTTTTAGCTTCATGGCAGCTCTGTGCTGTGGAGTTATCCAAGGGATGGGTGACAGAGCTCCTGTTGGAAAAATAGTGGCCCTTATCGTGCCATCTTTCCCCCAATTTCTCCTTCTGTTAGCACCTCTGTCCCCTCGTACCTTGAGGTCCCCTCTGAAGTGTCTTGAGGTCTGGAATAAAGTCTCAGTTATCTCTAAATCCTCTAACAAGGCGTCTTTATCTAGTCAGTGCTTGATTGATGTTTGTCAAATGGTGAAAATATGGTCCAAGGGATGTTTGTGTGCTAATATGTTAACATCGCTCCACAGTGGACTTAGTTCTCTGCACACAGTTGACATGTCATAAATGGTGCTGTGTCAAATGGAGAGGGGCATTTAAACAAATAGGACTTGTTTGATATTATGGGATGGATTGATGTTACTTTGCCAGAGTTAATTTAGAGAGAGTGGTTAAACCACGAATGAGTAAAGTTTATCATTATTTGTTTGTTTTTTTTTTTTTGGCCTTTGTGTATCTTAGGAGTTGTGTTTGTGATTTATAATAAATAATTTATATATATATATATATATAATATAATTATAATATAAAAATAATTTATAATAAAATCCTTTATAGATAAAATAGAATGAAAGTCTGTAATGACAATGAGTTGGTTGACAAGCATTTACTAAGTACCTACTATGTGCCAGGCACTGGGGTTCCAAAGATTAAATGAGAAGGGTTTCTGGAGCTTCCATCCTGGTAGGTAAAGACCTCATTTATAAGTATATGCTGAAGAAGTACAAAGTATGGGCCATTCAGGGAGGGAGAGGGGAAAGGTGCTGGTAGCTGAGGGATAAGAAAAGGTTTCATTGAGAAGGTAGCGTTTGAGCTCAGTTTGGCAGCAAAACAGCAAATCTAAGAGGTGGAGGCAAGGGAAGGAAAGTCCTCCAGGTGTGGGAGGTGAGAGGTGGCGTCATGGGTGAGGAACAGTTTGGCTGGAGCCCGAGAGGAAAAAGGGGAGAGAGGTGAAATGAGGCTGGAAAGTGAGTGGGGCATAAAAGCCAAGCAGAGGAGTTTCCAATTGGTCCTCCAATCTCCAGGGAGCCATTGGGATTTCATGAAGAGGGCTCCCAGGGCCTGGGTCAGATGGGTGGATAGATTATGCTGGGGTGAGACTTGACCTAGGGAGGGCCATGAAGACCCCATTGTGGATTAAGAAAAGCAAACTTCCCCACTGGCACTGTTCAGAAATCCCTAGGTCTCCTCATGGACCCCGAGTCCGGTCTTCTGGCTGGTATGTGTCATCATGGAACCTGTGGAATTGGGCACGTTCCGTTGCATCGATCCAAATTCTTAAGTATTTCAGAGTCTTTGTTGCCTTTGCGGGGGCACAAGTTGTTCCCCTGGTTTTGCTCCTTTCCCTCTGCATCAGCTCCTACATGGTCAATGGTAGGTGTGGTGGGCAGAGGCTTTGATAAGCTGAATCCCTGAGGCAAGCCGGGAGAAGGCACTGGGATCAGTTTGGTCCCACCCTCTGGGGAGGCTGTCCAGTGGGAGATTCAAGTCATGCCCAACCCCTGAGCCCCACGTCCTGGAGAACTCAAGCAGCCTCAGCTGGCAGGGTCCTGTCAGGAGTCCCAGCATGTCCCCCAGGTGAAATTTTCCCTGGAAGCTTTACTTCTGGACCCTCCCATGGCTGCTGCCCTGCTTTGGGGCAGTCCTCCACAGCGCTCTGCCTCCTGGTGTCTTTTCCCTTCTGCCACACCATGTGGTATCTCTCCTAACTCCACTATGCTTGCCAACCTCACTTCTCCTTATATCCAACTCTCTCTCATAGGGTTCTAGGTCCCTTTCAGGATTTAGCCTGCCAGCTACGGGCCTGCCCCCACCTCATGGGGTGCTCCCTTTCTCCTGGTAAATGGCAGGGAACTTGCCCTTTCCATCATTAATCATTAAAAACCCTTTCCTGTGCTCTCTCACTTTATGTCTTATTTCCCATTCCCAGTTTTATGTATCCCTTCATTTTGTCTGCGACCTATTGCCCCAAATAAGCCCACCTTTTATCAAAGAGATTGGCCATGGGGAGTTCTTCACTTGATGGAACCCCAGCTTTTGGGTGCGTACCATCATCTGGTTCTACGCCTCCCACATCAGTTTGGTGTTTGAACCAAATCAGTCCTTCCCAGGTTGCTCTGGAACTGCACCTTTCATCATTTCTTATATCCATACGCTGATTCATTCAGCCATTCCCCAATTACTGGGTGCCTCATCGTCTCATGGCATTCCCAAGCTAACTTACAGATAAAGAAATGGGTGAGGGGGCAGCCAGGTGGTAGATAGAGCACCAGCCTTGAAGTCAGGAGGACCTGAGTTCAAATCTGGCCCCAGACACTTAATACTTTCTAGCTGTGGGAAGTCACTTAACCCCAATTGCCTCAGTTAAAAAAAATGGGTTTAGTACTATTTCCAGGGTCTTGCTACAGTGAGTGGTGGAGGTGGAAACTAGACCCTCGTCTTCTGCCTCTTTCTTTTCTTTCTTTTTTTTTTTTTTTTTTTTAGCTGAGGCAATTGGGCTTAAGTGACTTGCCCAGGGTCACACAGCTAGGAAGTGTTAAGTGTCTGAGACCAGATTTGAACTCAGGTCCTCCTGACTTCAGGGCTGGTGCTCTATCCACTGTGCCACCTAGCTGCCCCTTTCTGCCTCTCTTTCCCCTGACTGCGGGCTAACTCTGTGGCTGGTACAACATAGATGTCTTCCTAAAAGAACTGATCCATTAGTGGCCACCCTGCTCCATGGCTGCCCAGGTCTCCTGCCCTCAGTCTAGCCCTGTGCCCCTTAAACCACCCCCACATTTCTGGAACAGGGGGGCCTCCGGGGCCCCCGCGTCTCAGTCTTTCCTTCACGCGCCAGGTTCAGGATGGCCTCTGAGATCACCCGGACTAGCTTCAAGGTCTTCGGACAGCCTGTTCTGGGCTTCCTCCGCAGGCTGGCTCTGTTCTGTTTCAGTTCTCGACATGAGCAGCGGGACGGGTTAAGCAGGCCTTTGTGGGTTGGCCCAAGAAGCTAACCACCATGTAGAACATTATTTCTGTGGGAAAATGCCTTCCGAGTTCCAAGTGAACTTCTGGAATACAAACTATTTGGAACTTGATATTTTCCAAATTAGAGATTGCTGGCAGATTCTTTGTTAGTGTCTCTCTCTCCATGGCCATGAGGTGAATAGTTGATGCCTTGATTCATTGCAGCTGTTTACTGGGGCGCCCCTGAGGGGGATAGCCTGAAGTCAGGAGAAAGGACTGGTGGATATTTGGGAACATTGCACTTGGGGTGTGGAGAAGCGTCCCCCAGAGCTGGGCCGGGCCTTCTGCCCATCTGCTCCCTTGAGGGGGACAGTGTCCCGTCAGCATCATCACAGGTATTATCAGGAAGCACCCACAAAATAATATAGGGGAGCGGAGGCTTGCTTCTTCTAACCTTCTGGAGAGGGGCTGTCTAGAAAGTAAGGAAGAGATATTAAATACAGGGAAAATCACGGGGGTCAAAATAATTGGAACAAAGGATGCCCTTCTGCTTCTGGCCTTCTCTCTTCAGGAAGGGGGAATGAGCAGCATGAACCCTCTCCACCACAGATAGAGGAGGGCGAGGTAATTTTCTTCTATGACTTTCTGTAGAACTGATGTCTTCTCCCAGGAGCAGGATGGGAGTGGGGGTGGGTGGGGAGAGGGGGGTTGTCTCCATTCTCAGTTAAATGACCCATCTCTGGTGATGTCCCCCCTCTCCATGGGGGCCATCAGTGGGCTTTAGGAAGCCTGTAGGTCCTTGGCCCCCACCTCCCACCCTATGGCCACTCGGGGCTGTCTTCCGGGAAGCTTTTGGGGGTTTTCCTTGCCACCTCTCCTATTTTTCTTGTCCAGATCAATGCTAGATTCCCAAGAAAAGTCTCAACTGTCCCATCTCCAGGCTTGGAATCCCAACAATGTCCCGATTGCTCAATAAGGAATGAGGGAGTGAAAAGTCCCCTGACCGTTCTATGTGTCGAGTCCTGTCTGTCCTGTCCCAACTCTGTGACCCCATTTGGGAGTTTTCTGGGCAGAGATACTGGAGCAGTTGGCCAAATCCTTCTCCAGCTCATTTTACAAATGAGGAAACTGAGGCAGGCAGGGTGAAGGGCCACAGCTAGAAGTGTCTGGGGCTGGATTTGAACTCGGGAAGATGAGCGGCCCTGTTTCCAAGTCTGATGCGCTGGCACCACTTAGCTTCCCTAGCTCAGTATATGTTGCCGGTCCCATGGAGCCATCTACCAATCAGCTCTTAAAGGATCCAGTCTCGAATTTCCCCAAGGAATAGAGCCAAGCTCCCGGCCTTCCACTGTTTTCTCCCCTGGCTTTGTGGCACCTCTCCCACCTTCACTGCCCTTCCCCCGTGCCCTCCTGGGGACACCACATTCACCCCGGATTGTTCTTTGGGGCCCAGGATGTAGTTCATCTGAGCTGGGGGACTCCCATCCATCTAAGGCAATGAAGCTGCTTTCTCACTCTCCCCTTCCTGATCCTGGGTATCAACTCTCCGCCGGCCCCTTTGGTTGGGTTACTTCTAGCATGATGGCCATTCTCCTTGGCGGAGGAAACATGGGATAGATTGGAGCAGCTCTGCCTTGTCTTTGGAGTTGGCTATCATGTTCCCTTCCTCCCCTCTCCCCCAGGGAGGGACCGGGTCCTTCTTTGAACCTCCTTTTTCTTCCCCCAAAGTTTTCTGATGTGAGGAGTCATTGGACATTGTTTGTGCTTTATGACTGCTCTTCACTGTTCATGCTTTATGACTGTTCTTTTTTTCTCTGAGCATAAATTTCTCGAATGGGATGAATTCAATTTTAGTTCTATGTTTTTAGTGACAAAAACATCTTGCCAGAAGGTGGGAAGGGCTGCCGTTGACTGCTGTGGAGGGAATGTCCATTTCGTGAAGTCACACAGATGCATTGGAGTTCTCTGTCAATGTCCATTCCTGCATTAGGGGAGAGCTGCTGCGTTCCAGGTGCATTCTGGGGGCGTTGTGGGGTCCAGCCTTCCAAAGGGCGTGATTGCTTGGGTTGGAAGATGCTGAATTTGTGCAGGTGGAATGGAAGGATGGCGGGTGAGTGGGGACTCTGATGGGTTCTGGAAGAGAATGATGGGAGCTCATTTGGATAACGACTTTGATGTTCCCTTATTCTGGAATAGCTGACAATTTTGTTGTTCTAGGGAAAGAGTCTGGTACCTGTATCCTCACGGCAGCGCCACCCAATGATCGGCACCTGTCTTGCATCGGGGCCCTTTGAGTCCCTTTACAATGGGGGTTCTTGCCTTTTATTGAATCCTCTGGCCGTCAGTGTGGGGAAGCCACTGGACCTGCTTCAGAATCAGGTTTATGTATGCATCCAACAAGACATATAGGATTATATTGGAAACCAGTTCCATGTGTTGAAATCCAATTATCAAACCATGAAAAAAA
>JAJPUD010001027.1:471088-508746 GCA_023553655.1 Myrmecobius fasciatus | reverse complement strand
GGCTGGGACACTGATGCATTGTTGGTGGAGCTGTGAACGGATACAGCCATTCTGGAGAACAATTTGGAGCTATGCTCAAAAAGTTATCAAACTGTGCATACCCTTTGACCCAGCAGCATTTCTATTGGGCTTATATCCCAAAGAAATCATAAAGGAAGGAAAAGGCCCCACATGTGCAAGAATGTTTGTGGCAGCCCTTTTTGTAGTGGCTAGAAACTGGAAATTGAATAGATGCCCTTCAATTGGAGAATGGCTGAATAAATTATGGTATATGAATGTTATGGAATATTATTGTTCTGTAAGAAATGACCAGCAAGATGATTTCAGAGAGGCCTGGAGAGACTTACATGAACTGATGCTGAGTGAAATGAGCAGAACCAGGAGATCATTATACACGGCAACAACAGTACTATATGATGATCAATTCTGATGGACATGGCTCTCTTCAACAATGAAATGTTTCAAACCACCTCCAATTGTTCACTGAAGAAAGCCATATACACCCAGAGAGAGGGATGCGAAATGTGGACCACAACATAACATTCTCATACTCCTTGATTGATGTTTGCTTACATTGTGTTTCCTTTATCTGATATATCGTTTGTGTAGATAAGATTTTTCTTGCACAACAATGATAAGTTTGGAAATATGTATACATATATTCGATTTGCCAATATTTTAACATAATTAACATGTAGTGGATATCCTGCCATCTAGGGGAGGGGTGGGGAGTTGGGGGGAAAAATTTGTAACGAAAAGCTATGTAAGGGTTATTGTTGAAGAATTACCCACACATATGTTATGCAAATAAAATAAAATTAAAAAAAAACAAAAACAAAAACAAAAAAAAAGAAAATTATAGACCAATCTCCCTAAACAACATAGATGCAAAAATATTAAATAAAGTATTAGCAAAAAGATTACAAGAACTTATTGTCAGAATAATACACTATGACTAAATGGATTTTATACCAGGAATGCAGAGCTGGTTCAGTATAAGGAAAACTATTGACATAATTGACCATATCAATAACAAAACTAGCAAAAATCATATAATAATTTCAATACATGCAGAAAAAGCTTCTGACAAAATACAGCACCCATTCTTATTAAAATATTAAAGAACATAGGAATAAATGGAGTTTTCCTTAAAATGATAAACAGCATCTATTTAAAACCAACAGCAAGTATTACTTGTAATGGAAGAAGCTAGACACATTCCTAGTAAGATCGCAGGTGAATGAAGGATGCCATTATCACCACTATTATTCAATACTCTACCAGAAATGTTGGTTTTAGCAATAAGAAAAGAAAAAGACATTAAAGGAATTAGAGTAGGCAATGAGGAGATAAAATTATCACTCTTTACAGATGATATGATGGTATACTTAATCCTGGAGATTCAAGCAAAAAAAATACTTGAACAATTAACAGCTTTAGCAAAGTTGCAGTAAACCTACTCAAATCATCAACATTTCTATATGTTACTAACAAAGCCCAGCAGAAAGATATAGAAAGAGAACTTCCATTTAAAATAATTGTAGACAAAACAAAATATTTGGGTGTCTATCTGGCAAGATAAATTCAGACACTATATGAACACAATCACAAAACACTTCTTACACAAATAAAGTCAGATTTAAACAATTGGAAAAATATCAATTGCTCATGGATAGGCTGAGCTAATATAATAAAAATTGCAATTCTACCTACTCTACTTATTCAGTGATATACCAATCAAACTGCCAAAAATTATTTTATACAGATAGAAAAAATAATATAATTCATCTGGGGAAAAAAATCTGCAATATCAAGGGAAATAACAAAAAAATTCAAAGGATGGTGTACCCAACAGTATGAGACTTAAAATTATAGTAAAACAGCAGTCATGAAAATCATCTGTTATGGGTTAAGAAATAGAGTTATGGATCAGTAGAAAGGTTATATACACATTACACAATAATCAATAACTAGAGTAATCTACTGTTTGATAAATGCAAAGACTCTACTTTCTGGGATAAGAAGTTACTCACTATTTGACAAAAGTTGCTTGGAAAACTGGGAACTAATGTCAGAAACATAGCTTAGAACTACATCTCACATTCCATACCAAAATAAGGTCATAATGGGTACATGATTTAGGTGTAAAAGGTGATATTACAAGCAAATTAGGAGAACAAAGGATAGTGTACCTATAAGAACTTTGGAGAAAGAAGAAATTTATAGCCAAAAAACTAGAGAACATTATGAAATGAAAAATGGCTAACTTTGGTTACATTAAATTAAAAAGGATTTGCACAAACAAAATCAATGAAGATTAAAATTAGAAGATTAGAAGGGAAACAGAGAGCTGGGAAACAACTTTTACAGCCAGTATTTCTGATAAAGGCCTCATTTCTAAAACATATAAAGAATTGACTTAAATTTTTGAGTATAAGCCCTCCCCCAACTGGTAAATCATCGAAGGATATGAACAGATTGTTTTCAGATGAAGAAATTAAAGCCATCTATGGTCATATGAAAATGCTCTAAATCACTATTGATTAGAGAATTGCAAATCAAAACAACACTGAGGTATCACTTTATACCTAGCAAATTGGCTAAGATGACAGGAAAAGATGACAAATGTTGGAGGGGATGTGAGGAAACTGAGACACTAATCCATAGTTGGTGGAGTTATGAAGTGATTCGACTATTCTGGAGAGCAATTTGGAACTATGCCCAAAGGACTACAAAACTGTGCATATCCTTTGATGCAGTAATATCACTACTGGGTCTGTATCCCTAAGAAATCATAAAGGAGGGGAAAAGACCCCTGTGTGCAAAAATGTCTGTAGCAGCTCTTTTTTGTAATGGCAAAGTATTGGAAAATGAGTACATGTCCATCATTTGGAGAATGGCTGAATGAATATGGTATATGAAAGTAATGGAATATTATGTCCCTCCAAAAAATGATGAGCAAGCTGGTTTTAGAAAGTCTTGAAATGATTTACATGAATGGATACTGAGCAAAACAAACAGAACCAGGAATGCATTATATACAGTAACAGCAAGATTGCACAATGATCATCTATGAAAGACTTGGTTCTTCTCAGTGGTTCAGTGATCCAAGGCAATCCCAATAAACTTTGGATGGAAAATGCCATCCACATCCAGAGAGGGAACTATAGAGATTGAATGTAAATGAACATATACTATGTTCACTTTTTTTTCTTTTGATTTTTTTCTTCAGTGGTTTTTCCCTTTTGTTCTGATTTTTCTCTCCTAATTTAATTCATAAGAAAATGTGTAAAAATGAATGTGCATGTATAACCAAAATAATGTTGTTTTACATGTAACTGGGGAAAACAAAAATTAAATTTAAAAAAATACAGAAAGGTAATGTATGGATATGATAAGATTCAGACATGTCAGTTTCCTGTTGAGCACACACTTTCTTTGGAAACTGTAAATACCTTGGGCTATGAGGAAAATCTCGTCCCAAGGTTCGTCAGAGTCTCTCCACTTTTGTAGCATTTTTATAAGCACACACAATATTTTATATACATTGTGCTTAGTTTCTCTTTTTGAAATACTGCACAAATGACAACTACTGTTTGAGCACTTCTGAAGAGTTTTAGAAAATATATTGAGAGTCTTATTAATGTTACATGGAGATTTCCCACTCTAAGATTTTGCTGTTCTCCACAGATGTTCTGCAGAGAAATTAATTAGATTGCAGGTCAATTCTGACCAATGCTGACAAATAAGTGGTTTGACCCAATTGATATTTTGTGATCTCTTTTCATAAGGGATCCTATGGCAAATGACCAAGGCAGATTTCTTACATACCATTGTATTTATGTCATACTGATATTATAGTTCATCCTTCATGTTCATTATAAATTCATTTGACCTTTTTCTGAGGTATATTGGCTTAACTGGTACACAGCAGATACTTAATAAATATTTGTTGATGTGTTTCTTGTATCTTCCTTAAAAGCAAAAAAAAAATGTGATCACTTAGACTGAGAAAATCTAGTAATTTTTAAAACTTATGATGCTAATTATTGTGTTATTTGTAGAAGTCCATGCTATAATTTAAATATTTTTCCTTTAGCTATCATCAACATGATGATTTCCCTTCTGATTGTGTGTGTGTGTGTGTGTGTGTGTGTGTATCTGTGCATATGAGACAGAGAGAGGGAAAAAGAGAGAGGGGGGAGGGAGAGAAAGAGAAACAGAGAGAGAGGGAGAGAGAGAGTGGGGGAAAGACTTTTCTCTATATGGGTATTATGCTGGACTTATAGAGTAGAGCTTAGTCTTCATATTTTCTGCTTTCACTTGTATTTACATATGGGTTTTTAAAAGAACCTTAAAGTTTTAAAATCAGATTTTTGGGACAGGATGTATTTATTATTTGTATATAGGATGTCAAAGGAAAATGGAAAGTAGTACCTTAGAATACTACCTTGAAAGAGAAAATGCCAATACATTTTTTTCTGCACCTGAAGCTTTTAATTCTTTAATCCACTATGGAATGTTGCTTAATTACATATTTTATTTATGCATAACTGAAAATTATGTGCTTTAGTTTCAACAATGCTAGGAAAACACGTATTGTTTATAAATAAAGTAAGGCCTCTTTGCCACTATTTTCTATGTATGAAATATTTGGGAAATTTGCACTGGTTTTACTTGTTAAAAGTTGATTTAAAAATTGATGAAACATTTCTTTTTTAGTTTGAATGTTTTCTCAAGAAATCAAAGAACATTTCATCAGAAAATAAGGAGATGATTCTGTCATGATGACCCAATATCTTTTTAATAAGTAATTTCTTCCCCCCCCCCCAAGAAAATCTTGGCAATCTGTTTAATGGACTTTTTTTTTTGGTTTTTATATCACCTTCATTCTCAAATTGATCCATTCTTTTCCCCTGTATATTCAGTTATTCCCTTTTTTATAAAAAAAGCAAAAATAAACAAGAAAAAAACACTTAAAAATTAATCAAAACATTCCTGATTTCAATAGTATACACAATGTTCCATCTGTGGTCTTCTGCAAAGAGAGGGAGGTATATTTTTTCAACTTTCTCAGCACCAAATCTCTGGTCAGAATTTTTTTTTTCTTTTTGCTGAGGCAATTGAGGTTAAGTGACTGAGACCAGATTTGAACTCAGGTCTTCCTGACTTCAGGGCTGGTGCTCTATCCACTGCGCCACCTAGCTGCCCCTCTGGTCAGAATTTTAACACAGAAGTCAGCTTCATAGTTTCAGTTGTTTATAAGTATATATGTGTTGTTATTGTTATTGCTGTTCATTCCATTTACTTTGTCGTAGTCATTGTATATGAAGTTTCCCTGTTTTTGCCTCTTTCAACTCATGGCTTCCTATGCTTCTCTAATCTTTTTATATTCATAAATAAATCAACAAATAGGTACTTATTAAGTGCTTACTATGGCTTCTGTGTTTGGGTAGGGAGAGAGTATATTCTAGGAGTTTATTATATTATATTATATACATATATATAACATACATATATGTGTATATATATATATTATACAAACAATATAAATACATGAAGAAAGTCTGGATAGATTGTAGTTTGCTATATACTATATTATATACTATATACTATATTATATACTATAGTACATATAGTATATAATAAATTTGGAAAGGTAAATTGGGATAAATTAATAAAGATTTTCAGATGTCAAAAAATGTTATATTTGATTCAGACGCATAGGGTGTCTGTGTTTTAAAGAAGTCACATTCACAATTGTGGGAAATAGATTAGATTGGAGGAAGACTTGAGTTAGGAATGCCAATTAACAGGCTATTTCAAAAGTCCAGATAGGATTTGATGATAGCCTGCACTAGGATTATTATAAAATAGAAGATAATGTACCATAAATATGTTGGAAGAAGAAATGACAAGATTTAGCAGTTTACTGGATATTGGGCAATGGTGGGTTAGAAAGAGAAAAGGATCAGGACAAGATAATGATTTGAAGGATCTTAATGCCTTTGTTTGAAATAAGGAAGTTCCAAAGCAGGGTGGATTTAGTAGAAAAGTACATTAGATGAAAAGTTATCCTCTTTAACTTTAATATTATTAAATTTTCTTTAAATAATATACTCTTTATAATAATTTTAAAAATATTCTTTATTTTCTTTAAATAATTCTTTAAAATTCTTCAAAATAATTCTTTAAAAATTACATACTATAAACAATCATCTGACAGTTTTCTACAAATCACTAATTATAAGAGAAATGCAAATGCAAACAACACTGTTACTTCACCTCAAAACTAGAAAATTGACAAAGATAACAAAAAATGGATATTTGTTTATATTGGAGGTGCTAGATTATTTTTTTTATTGTCAAGTAACATATTACTTTTATGTATTTTGGTTTGTTAAGCCATTCCACAAGTAAAAGGCAACCATCTCTATTTGAGTTTTGTAGCTAGCAATTAAGAGATTTGGGTAGTCATTTTAGCATCAACATGATCAGTTTTTTTAATTGTTATAATAATTTCCTTTATAATGCTCATTTTGTTTTATCCTGCACTTAGTAAATATTAAGTAACATTCCCTTACACAAAATAAAATTTAAAAAAGAATTGTAAAATTACAAAAGAAATCATCAATTTTTAATCGATATGACTTGTTATTTTAACCAGTAATTACTCTTATTTTTAAAAAATACTTTGACATTTGTAACTAATAGGCCTCTTTCCTTCACATTTTCCTCATTATTCCCCAAAAGATTTTTGACCTTTTGTTCTTCCTATTTCTTATGATCATTATTAACAGACTCTTATTAAATGCTATGTATATATAAAGAAAAAGAAATTTTTAAAAGTATACTCTCTGCCCTCAAAAAGATCACATTTCAATAGGAGAAAAATATACTTACAAGATATATACATTATAAAAGTCCTCCAGACAACTTGTTATTTTCCCAAACTCTACAAATTACCCTTTGGTAATTTGATTGTATGGCACTGAATAAAAGAATAAAATTTGATAGCTTTGCTATTTTATAAGTTTGACATGGCCCACTCATGAGCAATTAATATTACTCAAAATGTTTAGGTTACTTTATTTATGTAACATTTTTTGGTATGTGTATTACATAGTTCTTATGTATACCTTCATAAATAGATTCATATTTTACATATTCTGTAGTTATTCTCAATGGAATTTATCTTTCTTTTTCTGCTGAGTTTTCTTAGTAGTTCATAAAAAACCTAATAATTTATATGAGTTTATTTTATACCCTGTTACTTTGATGAAATTATTATTTCAATTAATGCTAGCTGAATTTCCAAGGTCTTACAAATCATTATAGCACTTCCACAAAGTAGCATTTTTGTTACTTCTTTGCCTAGTCAATCAATTTTTTTTCTTGTCTTACTGCCATTTCTCAGTATTTTTAGTACTATATTAAATAAAAGTGTTCATAATGTGTAATCTTGCTTTATTCTTATCTTACTGGAAAGGCCTCTAGTTTATTTCCATGATACATATAATAGTCTTTTGATTTTAAATACATGCTATTTAAGATTCATTTATCCCTATGTTTTTAATTTATTAAACTAAAATGTATATTGTATTTTGACAAAATTTTGTCAAAACCTTTTTTGTATCTGTTGAAGTAATTTTATAATTTTACTTTTTTTTGATAATATGATCTATTATCCTTATAGTTTGCCTAACTATAATATTGAACTAATGCTGTCTTTCTGGTATAAATCTGCCCTAATCATAATGTAAAATGTTTTTTATATGCTATCATAGTCTTTTTGCTAATACTTTATTGATATCTTTAGATTTTTGCATTATCTAAATTTTCCCCCGTATCACTCTGCCTTCTCAACTGAGGGAACTGTGTCTTTAACAAAGAATTACTTTAAAAAGAAAAAAAAAAAGAGAGAAAGAATAGAAAAAAAATAGCAGAATGAATCAAAACATAACCTCCCGTTCTATAACTATGACTCTTTTCCCACCCCCTATGGAGTGGAGGAGATATCATGTCTCATCTTTGGGACAAAGCTTATTATTTCTAATTTTTGTAACATTTATCTTTAATTGTTTTGTGGTTGGTGGTTTTCCTTTTACATTGTTGTAATCATTATATATGTTGTTTTTCTGGTTTTGCTTAATTCACTTTGCTTGAGTTCATGTATGTCTTTTTATGGTTCTTGTATTTGTTATGTTCATTGTTTTTTACCACATGGTAATATTACATTATGTTCATGTGCCACAATTTGCTTAGTCATTCCCCAATTGATTGATATTGACTTTGTTTCCAGTTCTTTGCTACCACAAAAAGTGTTGCTACCACAAAAATATAGAATATGGAGACTCTTTTTTTTTTTTGGTCAATGATTTCCTTGAGATATATTCCTAGCAGAAGAGTACTGAGTTCATGGAGGTAGCTAAATAACACATTATATGGAGCACTGGACTTAGAGTGAAGAAGTCCAGTTTCAGACACTTAATATCTTTGTGACTTAGGGCAAGTCATTTAACCCATTGTCTTCTTCAGTGATCTCATCTGTAGAATGGGGATAGTAATATTTGTTACGTGGATAATGAGATAATATTTGTAAAGTGCTTTGTAACACTTAAATTGCCATATAACTTCTGGCTATTATTTTTTAATTCCAAAATGCTTCCCAAAAAGATTGTATTGATTCTCAACTCCAATAATGTATTAAATGTACCTATCTTTCCACAATCCATCACAATGACCAATCCTACTCTTACCATCCCAATTTGCTGGGAATGAGGTGAAACCTCAGGATTATTTTCATGTACATTTTTCTTATTATTAATGATCTCTTAATAGTTAAGAACTTTGTGTTGTGACTTATTAGGCATAGTAGCCAATAAAGGCATTAGGCTAGCTGGAATTAGGATGCTCCATTGAGTGGATACTCAAGAGACAGAAGCAAACCAGTGAACCCCTGAAAGGAAACTGCATGAAAGGGGTGGGAAAGGCCTTGATTTCAGCCTTAGCCTTGACCAAGGTCTGAATGTCTTGACCAAAGTTTTCTTCCCCACTGTGCCTAAAGGAGGCTGACCCTGAAACATTCAGGACTCCAAGCCCATAGCATTAGAAGATCATCCCTGAATTCTCAGGAAATACTGTTCATATCCTCCCTCTAGAACCCAAGACTTGTCTGAGAGAATGGAAGTTGAGATAAAGCTCCTTATAGCTTATATGGGCCATTGGTATGTAATATCTTCCTGGAGAAAGCCTCAACTTTTCCTTAAGGACATGGTCTATTCTGTCTTCGTATCCCTAAAACTGAGAATAGTGGTAGCACAGAGTAGATCATTGACTGAGTCAAATATAGACACTGTCAAGACCACAGATTCTTGAAGGATGGAAATATTTTGTAGGATTGAAGGGGGAAAATGTTTTATCAGTAGAGGAATTTTCACATACATAAAATGTCAAATTATTCTGTCTGATTTGGTCCTTTCTGCATTTGTATTTTCTGTATTGTTTTAATATATGCTTTTCCTTAGACTGTGAACTCCTTGAGGGTAAGAGCACTACTATTGCTGTTTTTCTTTATATGTACAGTGCTTAGTATAGTGTCTGGAACATAAGTGTTCAATAACTGTTAGTTGGCTGAGTAACTTACATTACTTTTCATTGACTACATTGGCCCCAAACAAATCCTCTTTCTTTCTTCCAAATGATTTGTCTAGAAAGTGTTAAAGAGAAGTCAACATTTGAAAACTGAGGCTTAAAAAAAACCCCAAAACAATAACAACAACAAAAAAACAAAAACATTGGTTTTCCAAAAACTTTTTTTTGGGCAAAAACAGAAATGAAGGTTGGCTAAAAGATGAAAGTGGCTGACAGAAAGCTATTGTTCCTTGGGTTTTATTCCTCAAAAGACCACTTGAATTAGGCTATATATCTTAATATTTGGTCATAACTCTAAGCGTCGTTTCATCAGAAGTGTATATAAATGTGAGCTATCTTTACACTTTTATCTGGCAAATATATCTTGAGGCCAATGTTTCCTGTTAAAAGAGTGGAAAGCTGCAAATAATGCTTTTAGAATGTGTAAAATCCAGTTGTTTGATCATTTAATGAAAAAACTGATTTCGGCTTGGATGTTGCAATAAGTGTATCTTTGTGATTACAATGGAAGGAAAAAAGTGTTGCCTTTAAGATCTGACCTATAAAACCATGTCAGTATCAAGTTTCACATCCATAGCAGGAGGAATGGAATATAAGGTTGAAATACCAGTCCACTTCTCAACGTGTTGTCCAACTTCACAGGCTCTTGACAAAGAGATAACACATTCAATGTTTTTGGGTCCCATTCAGTAGGTCGCACAAACCATAAAGGGTAACATTAATGGTGAGCAATGTTAGGATCGATGACTATCACCTGAGAGCTGAAAGGGTCCTTAGAAGTCATAAACCCCAGTATCACAGAGCTAGAGCTGGAAGAGACCTGAGGTCATCTTGTTCAAACCCTTCATTTTAATGATGAGACTGAGAGGTTCAGTGGATTGTGTTTAGGTCCTGTGATTCCAATGCTCTTTCCTTTGTACCACATTGCTTCTCCCCCATTCATAGTGAGAATGGACATCCCACTAATAATAGCAAATTAGAAAACCATGAGTGAACTTGGAGAGTTTCTTACATCAAAATTTTATGTGGAACAGATTCTGGAGCAAGAAAGAATTGAAAATGTATATCTTAAAAAGGCAATTCTGCACTGTTTTTATTCAACATGTGGAATTAATTATAATACAGGTACAGTATGTTGATATATACCTTGACCACACTCCATTAATGAGCATATTGTATATATTTTCATTAGTAATATGCATGTTAATGCCTTCTCCTTTAGCTACTGCAGAAAATCATGCAAGTACTTAGCTTTTGCATTGAAATGATATAGACTTAATTGCTTGAGAAGAAATATTAAGAAAATCATGTGCATCCTTAAGTTGTCAAAATGATTATTTAATTTGTCTTATTCCTTAAGCTTGACATAAGGAAAACCTTCCTAATCAACAGAGCTATCTACAAGTAGAATGGCCTGCCTTGGGAGATACTGGGTTCAAGCAGTAGCTGGCTAACTATTTAGGAAACATGTCATGGAGTGAACTAGGTAGCCCTTTTCAACTCAGATTCTGTAACTGCTTAACCAGGGATTCTTTCTAAGGATCAGGGAGAGACAGCTGGGCAGACCATTGTGTAATGTCTTTTAGTTTCCTGATCTATAGGAAAGAGATGGTGCTAGAATCTCAACATGTAAGAATTTAATTTGTCTGAATTCTTCCTTGATATATTCATTCAACACATTTTTATTGAGGTCCTATGTATATGTGCATATATATAGGACTCCATTTCAATCATCTATTGATGCACATTTTTAGAACTTGCTTTCTGATAGCATCATGAAGCAGTTAAGTACACTCCACTTAGAAAGAATAAGATTGTACAATACATAAAGACCTTGATATTAAATGAATGTTAGCAACAGGAAGGAGGGGAAAGAACTGGATGGTGGTTGAATACCTACAAGGGCATATGATTCAACCTCAATATACTTGAAAATATTTGTTTTAATCTATATTGGCTAAGCATAGTCACATATATTTGAAAAAAATATCTTTTTTTCTTAAGATTGGGCATTGGAAATCCTAGGATGTTAATCAATGCACACATTATGCACATACTTGGAAATTAAATACGATGTAATTAGGACACTCAAAAGAGCTACCTTGCCTTCTAGGAAGATATGTGTCAAGTCTGCATACTATGGACCAAGCAAACATTGTCAACGGTATTATTTTTGCACAGTATACAGGTATAGATGGCCACAGAGTGTCCTAAATATTATGGGAGAATGCTGAGTGAAGAAGTCCATGACAGATTCAGATTCATAAGATTGAATATTGTCTATGAACCATCTACTTCTGCAAATATACTTGAGTACAACATGCTGTCATGTGCATCTTTAAAAGTTCTGAAATACTTTTCACATAATGAAGTTTTAGCACATAAGCCTCTTGACACACAAGGAAATCAGAGGTTTAGTGCTGGAAGGGAACTTTGGAGACCAGCTAGTCTAAAGTTCCCATTTTACAAATGAGGAAATTGAGGTCTATGGATGTGAAAGACTTACCCAGTCACTAGTAGTTAACACACAGCTGGGTTTGAACCCAGGATCTTGGCATTCCAGATAAATGCTCTGCTACAGTATGCTGCCTTTATGAGGCCAGTGACCATGAATACAGGATACCCAGGGAAGATGATACAGATCAATGCACCATCCAAGTTTGAACTTCCCTTAAAGTAGCCTCTTAAACTCATTGCCTCCTCGTGGCCATTCAGATTACTAGCATCATTTCTTCTTGGCAAATTATTTAATATAACCATTTTAATTTAAAGGAATTAAATGATATATCTTAGCAAATGTCATCGGTTATTGTTGGTGAGTATTTACAATACAAGTGAACCAATCCACTCTATTTTTCAATCCAAAAGAAAATGGGAAACCTTTTGGAATGAGAAAGAAAAATCTTACCTGGAAGCCAGAGCTTCAGATCAAAAATTAAATGTTTTGGTGTGTGTGTCTTGGTACCTTGCCTTAAATTCAACCAACAAGAACCAAAACAACACATCCACCAAAATAGTTCAATTTCCTTCTCTACCATTAGGCCCTTTCCAGAGGAAGCAGGAAAAAGGAAGTTTAAGGAAAAAAACAAAAAACCCATATATATTTATATGGCATATTCTTTCTTAATACATGAGGAATATAGTTTTATAGTTGTTTTTATTCTTTTCACTAATTTCAACTCCTCCATCAAATGATTCCATTCTTTTTTCATAGTGAGCTGAGATGCATTAAAAATTCAACTCTTATTAAATCAAATGAACTGAAAACTTTTGGGACAGAGTTTGAAGTTTATAGGAAACCATCTGCCTCCAGAGTAATTTAGCTGTGCCTCACTATTCAATAGTATTTTAAAGGTGAATTGGGAATTTTCAATGCTCCCAATTCAATTTCTTAAATAAAAGTGCAGTGTTGAAGGAGCTCAGTTGCCTACATGATATCATCTGGGGTAGGGCAAATGGTGGACTGAAAGGAAATGGGCAATCATGGATCTCTTCTCAAAGAAGCTCAGAGCCCCTGTTAGTTGTGTTCAGAAAACCTATGAGGAAACATTAAGAAGAGAAGTTAGACAAAAGAATTTGAAAAACTGAAATATGAATGAAGTATTTTATAACTATATCCTCACTTTGCTCTCTGACAGTCAGCATGTTTAATTTTGCTCCTATGTAGTTTGCTAAGGTTTAGTCGCCCTAGAATTAGTTAACTCCATATAAAACCAATGTTAGGAGAAAATGAAGTTCTAATAGAACATACATCGTTTTTAGGCTTCACGTGTTGTGTTCTCATATTCCTAAGGTAGCTCCTAGACCTAGAAGACCCTAAGCAGTTGCATGAACTCAAAAGTTATTGGAATTACTAACAGCTAAAAACTATTCTTCAAAATCTTGCTTACTAAGGACTTTTTCCTAAAGGGCCATTTTTTCTTTTTATTTTACGTAACTATTAATGGCCTTTTAAAGTGTTTATACATTAGCATAAGGAACAGTGTGAGCATAATTCACATAGCACAAAATAAAAGCAGCTGTACCCATTATAAGAGCATCACTGCCAGGGATTGTAAATATGTTTGTGCCCGATAGCTTTTGGACTCCAGAATGTCCTGCTATCTCTGTTTAGCAGGCAAAATGTTAACCAAGACAAGGCCGGTTATGATTTCCATCATGGAACTTCAATGTATGGGTGTGTGTGTGTTATACACACATACACACGTGCCATCAATATGTCAATTTTACAAAGGCTAATACAAGTCTTGAGAGAGAACTTTTCGGATGTTCTCTATCAAATCAACAAAGTACTGCTGAGAAAGTACTGTTAGCCACCTAGAGAGAGCAATCCCTTCAAGCTCCTTTACAGTGAGTACACATAAGCAGACAAACCCTCCCATAGCATACCATACAAACAATTTTAATTGTGTAGTTACAGTCAATAACCACTCCTAGTCAACAGTTCTGCATAAAGAAAATTGTGATACACTTATAAAAACAGCTAGCTGTAACAAAATAACTGGTGTTTTCATAGCAATAAACTCATAAAAAAGAAATACACCTTTGTACAGAAAATTTATACAGATGTAGCTTTAAAATTGATTGTAAACCAAAGGAAGACACATTGCAAACATCAATTATTTTCACATTAATTGCATAAGTTTCTAAGGTGATCTATTAGATTTATTTACCTAAGCTTATTTGCATGATAGTAAAAATTGCATACAACAATAAGAGTGAAGCTTATAGTATGAATTGCTTGGATAACATCGAGCACTTTTTATAGGCAATTGTGTAAAGCACATTTTCTCTATTTAAAACTTTTAAGACACTTTGTTTTACTGCCCATCAAAATACATTTATAAATAGAAAAGAATCAGTATGAGAACAAGAGAAGCAATATTACATTTAACGGAAACTTCCAAAAAAAATTAATTACAACATGATGCTGCAGGTTCTACAAATAAATAATGAGGACTAAATTGTGTTTCACATTTTCTTTCCATTTTTAAAAATCATGTAACAATGAAAATGAAAAAAAATATTACAGTGACCTTTTATTTCCAAAAAAGAAAACAAATCTGAATTACGGCAGTGCCATATAATACAAGGCATTTGTTGGCGTGTGTTATTTTAAAACTGCATTCCACAGTATATAGTTCTTTTGTAACATACAATAGAGCAAGAGCATCAAACTCTTTTTCTTTAAAATAAGTGTGAGTTTCCAAAGATCAAGTGTGGAGTGTTACAGTAATAATAATAATAATAATTAATTAATAATAATAATAATAAAAATGAAACAATAATCACCAAAGTTGTAATGCTTCTTTGAAAGCTCCAGAATCAAAAATCACTGGTATCATGCTTATTGGATACAACAGGGTGTAGCCAGTGAACACAAATTAATATCAAACAATCCTCAATGCTTCATCTGTAGCTGTAGAGCAGTTTGTAAATCAGAGTAAAACATTTAGCGGTCTGCACTTTCCTTTTTTTTTTTTTTTTTTTGTTTTCATTTCATGTGTCTGTATGTTTGTGTGTATGTATGTGTGTTTATGTGCGTGTGTGTGTGTATGTGTGTGTGCAAGTTTCTGAAGACTCATTGGCCAAACAATGAACAACAAAGGTTTCTGAGAGAATGCAAGATGGAATTTCATTTAATTAGTTAATACCAGTGGCACTGTTGAATGAAAATAATACTTTTATCTTAGTCTTTCAGATCAGCATTAATGTCCGTGTTCCCTTCCACTGATAATTCTTCTTCTAATTTCACTGAAAAAAGGGAGTTTGCATTTTTATCTTGGACACTTTCTTCCAAATCTTTCAGCAACTCTTCTTCTTTATACTCTGCAACATCCACCTCTAAACCCGAATTGTCCTTCAGTTTCCCATGATGCTTGAGATAATATCGCTGGTTCTGAAAGAACTTAATAATAGTATACTTGGGAAGGTCAAGCTGGGCAGAGAGAGTCTGGATAGCTTCTTCATCTGGATACAGGCCTACATCTTGGATAAAGCTCTGTAGAATTCCCAGAGCTTCAACAGAAATTTTTGTTCGCGGTCGTGTCTTCTGCCGATTTTCATCCTCTGATTCAGCTGGTGAAGCGACAGTAGGCTGCCTAGGGGGAAGTCGGGGCCCAGGCTGTTGTTGCTGGGGTTGGGGTTGCTGCTGCTGCTGCTGTTGCTGTTGCTGCTGCTGCTGTTGCTGCTGCTAGAAAGAAAGGAAAAAAATTAAATTCCAATTTTGACATTAATCTATAAAGCTTATTAGAAAATAAAAGTAGCCATCATTCCCACAAATGGCTCCTTAAGTGAACAAAGAGTTGGAACAAAATGTGTAAGATAGCTAAATAGCTCAGAACACTTAAAAAAATCAAAATAATATGACATAGAAAAGAGGAGTAGTACTATAGTGGATTATCAGAGATTAGTAGAACCTTTAAATGCCTGATTTTTGGCCTTTGCTCTGAAAAGTCACCATCTAGCATTCTGGAAAAAGTAAACAATGAACTTAACTTGAAATATACAAATTAGAGAAGAAATTAAACAAGTAAGTTATGATATAATTAACAAAGATATTTAGAATGAGGATTTGGAAACAATGGAAGCAAAGACTTTTTAAAAGGTGAGCTATAGGACCCAATGGAAAGAAAATGTGTGTGTGTCATCATCAACCAAAAGCTGAAAAATAGTACTTTGTTGGAAAATCATGTTTAAAACACAAGTCAATTCATCAAGATTTCTTACTGTTTAGAGTTACTATCTCTTTTTAATCCAAAAAAACCACAGTGAGAGTCTCTGATTCATAACTTTCTTGTCAAGTGATACCAAAAAAAAAGTATTAAAGCTCCATAACAAAGGCCAAGAGGTTATATCAATGAACATCTTCATCATGATTGAGCAGTAAAATTTCACTGTCGCTGACTCTGGTGTGTAAAGACTTTTTTCTCATAGGCCAAACTCATAATATGAAATTTTGAATTTAGTGTCAGCATACTTGTTAATAATTAGTATCTATATGTGCTGTAATTTGCTATATATAATTACATATAATAAATATGACACATTCGCATATTGTATGCTGCAGATACTTTTTTTTTAAACTAGCAAGGCAAATCAACCTGAGTAAGCAGCAAAATATTAGAATGTTTACACTGTGCATAAGCATTTCCTTTTATCCCCCTAAGAAGCAATTTTATTAAAAACAATTTACATTTTCAAACAAGTACTGTTTTATTACTTAACATATATCTTTCTCTTTTTTATTTTTGCTAAATCAAACAGTAAATTTTTCAGGCTTTCACTATTATTTTAGCACTTGATATCCTAAGGGATTGCCTTTTTCAATGTGTTTTATCTTTAATACACTCACATGGCTTTTTCCTAGTGGCTGGAAAACTTCATTCTTTTTAACTTTGTAAATATATATGTATTTTCTCCTACAGAGATAATATAAGTAATTCACAAAGATATCAGTGTTGGAGAATTCTGCCAGCCAACTGTTATCTCTTCCAAAGGGGAAACTGAAAAGATCCCTGTACAATTCTCAAACAGTAATGAACGATGGAGCATTAAGTTCACCCTTGAAAGCAGTAAAAGCAAAGGGTACCCCAATAAACTACAGGAATACAGACTTTGACATCGTGAACCCCAAGCCTAAACCATTTGTGTGGGAAAGCGAAGGGCAAGAGCCTTAGTCTTCCTAAGCACAGGTTGGATTCTGTGGTAAAATCTTTCAGGGTTACTATGATTGGGTGGTGGGTTTTCCCCCCCCAAATAATAAAGCATTTCTCTTTGATAGAGGGAGTGGGTCCTTGAAACCCCCCCTTTTCTCTCCCTGACATGTTTAACTTGTGCCAGCTCACCTGTGGAGCAGCACCCAGCCATGGTCCAGGGGTCAGCAGGCTTGGTGAGAAAGTACCTCTAGGCTCTCCTTTCACAAGGGTGGTGGGAGAGGGGCTCTGAAGGAAAAACAAACATACATTGACTCACCCCCGATTTTGGATTTCTAAGGGAGGGACAGTGGGAAGATATTAACAGCGTGAATGGGAGAGAAGATAGAATCAAATGTGGTTGCATTACTATTTTATTCTTGGAGTGAATCCAAGATAGAGAGATGCTAAGTCTGTAAGAAACTTTCTCCACACTAGCACTCATTCCTTTACTTGGGAGCTCTCATAGTGTCTATCAGAGGTGGGCTTGCGTTTGCAATTCTGATTTAGGAACGAAGGTACAAGCCAACCAACCCACCAATAATTTTTAAAAATCCACACGTACCAAAACCAAAACCAAACCAAACCTTCCCAATCAGAAAGGCTCTTTCCAAGCCATAAGTGTCAAGGCAACTGTCACATTAGGAAAAGAGCACATAAAAAGGAAAGGACACATTGCTGCTCCTTTTATCTTCCAAGGAAGATGGCAGTGGATTGTTATATCTTGCTAGGAAGCCTGTTTAGTCTGGCAGCGAGGAAAGAAACACTCATTTTCTTTGCTAAGTTTCAAGCTTTATTTACTTAGTGCTATATTGGATTGGCCAAGGTAAACTAACCTGAATCTGTTCTGCTGGAACATGGATAATGTGGGAAGGTCTGTCACCATGGTGATGAACAGCGTTGCTTTCTTGTTCATAAATGGCATCTCGTTCAGGCTGAGGAAGACTGAGGAACCTTCTAATCATGGAGAGATTCTCCCACAGGGTCCTGTTTTCTGGAGAGGGATCTTCTTTCCAGCGTAACAGTTCACACAACCACCCCTGAAAGATAAATATACCACATGGTCAGCTTACACTAGTGGATGGTTGATGAAATAGTCTCCCTTTTCTATTTAAGCAAAATCAATAACAAAATAAACTTGTTTTCATCATCTTAAAACACCCTTCTGAACAATGATTTATTTGTAATTGTGAGATTATTGAGTACTTTATCCAAAAATCTATCTATGCAAAAGTATTTTGTCACAGTAGTTTGTGCTAGTAGCCCCACATTTCTGTTCAGGAATTAAAACTATGTTTTCAAGGCTCCCAAGCATGAAAACATGTGTTAAAATTTACGGAATACATGAATAGAAAGAAGTTTATCAGACTTCAGTGTATGTCTACACTTGCATATTTCTCTTTCCTGTTGCATATGTCAATTTGTTTCCAGTTGAAGAGATTTACTGTAGCTAGAGATTGAATTATTTTTTTCCTAAAAAAGGATTCTTTGCTATAATTTATTTTTTTCTATTCTGAAACAAGAAGAACTTTAGTATTTGGGTTTTTACTAAATAGCTGCCTAACATAAATCATAGCAATGAAGCATTTCTTTAATGTCCTTCTAAAAGAAAAGGATACCTCAACAGGATACCCTAAAGGATAGGTTTTATTCCTTAGCATCAAATGTACAAAGGTGACTGGAAGACCCAAGGGTTCATTGTTTTCCTAAAAACTAGAAGAAAAAAAGTACAAAAGACAGAAGGTGCCACTAGCAGAATATCTGGTGAGTCTTAATTAGATCCAGCCATAAAGGCCTGAGTTACAATTGCTTTTGAAAAATCAAAGGGTTAAGGAATTGCTTAGCATATCTACCTAGTGGCACTCAAACTTGCCTGCCTCCTCGGAGTTACTTTCTAGTTACCTGACTGCCAAACTGGGAAAGAGGGTTCCATGGGATAAAGGTGCCATGGGAATTCTCCAACACAGACAGAATCAGATGTTACTGTTAGAACAAGGCACCAACTCATTTTATGGATAAGAAAGACAAGGCTACTGGTCAGTCAAGAGAAGGAAAGAGCAGAAAGCTGATTTCATTTAATGATTTTAGGTTAGTTAGAATCGGGACTGGGAAATTAAGGATGGTGGTGAACTTCATTCACCTCCCTTTTTTTTTCTTCCCAAAATGTATCAGTGGAGAGGGAATCCTTCTAAATGGAAATGAGCAGACTCACATGAAATGATTCTACCTCCAATAAAATTACATGCTTAGTGTTTAGGAGAAAAATTATGGTTTGATAGAAAGTTTTCCGTCTTCATGTTTTTAGCCCTGAAGTATTTGATAACTTCATTTACTAGGCAATAAGTTCTTCTCAAGTGAGAATGGTAAAAGTTCAGTGGATATGATTAAAGGAACTAGTCTTTTGGACAGTTAGCTACACAATACGACTAAAGCATACCATCACTGTTATCACTCACCATATCTATTGCTAGTTTAATAGGATCTTTTGGAGAACTGTTGTCTTCTCTTTATTTTGGATAGATCAGATGCCAAAATTAAGTATGATGATGACTCTTCCCCCATGCATTTAATTAAAAGACTGTTGTTTAAGAAAATTTATCCATAACAAGATAGGTCATATGAAAAAAACAGGCATGTTTCTATCGAATGAGTAATTTTCTAATTAGCTCTCTTATCACAAAGTTTTGAAAGAACTATGCTTTTCATTGAGTATAGAAAACTAGGAGATCCATCATTGTCTTCTTCAAAATGTTTACATACCAACCACATGCAATTATGGCTTTGGAAAATATTTCCCTACAAAGTCATTAAACCCCTTTGAGTCTCAGCCTAATTTTCTTTATCAGGGGGTTAATAATCATTGTATTACAAAACTTTCCAGAATTGTTGTAAAGAAAATGCTTTGTACAACTTAAAGCATGATGCAAATTGGAGAAGTAATTCTTTAAGTTCTATTGGTTAACTATTCTTTTGGAATTAAGGCAAAGATGATAATGAGAAATCTTTAATTGAATCTATATCTAAGATATCTGTCTAAATGAATACTGGTCCTTAGATAATAGTCCTTAGGAAGGATCTTACTATCCTGTGAATGTATATTCTGAATGGTGGTATTTATCATTCTTTACCCAGCTGGGGCTGGAATCACAGACCCTTTTCTTGATTGTGCCTCTTGACAGGATATCTTTAGGTCATTGATGCTATTTTGTTTACAAGAGACAAAAGTCTCTTAACTTCAGCCACTTCTGATGATATTCTGTAATTATTAATACTGTAAATGATCATATCAGTGTATATCATTCAAAAGCCACTGAACTTGTAGAACAAAATGGCTCATTTACTAGGAATTTTAGCCAAACAGTCCATATCCCATAAAGAGGAACAAGAAGCATTCCAGAAATTTCCTTTTAGGATAATAAGTTTTATCTTAAATATGTAACTTAAAATGGGCAAGAGATCACTTGAGATCACATTGATGTTAAAATGTTGCTATGAGCACACAGAAACATCAAAGAACCTGAAAATCTTTTAGAAACTTTCCTTAAAGTTATATAGAGATCAGTTAGTACTTGGATATATGTGAAAACATGTGGATCACAGATGTTCTTTGGAAAAGAAAATCATTAGTTCTCTTAGAATGGCTAATAATGATAGCTAATTCCTAAACAATCATGTTCATGCTGGTTTAACAAATATTTCAGAAAAAGAGTCTTGACTCATTCAACAAATATTTTGCTTATATTGTCACTTCTGTGTTTCTATGCTTATGAGATGGATCCTTATTTTTATTAATTGCCCATGACTAACATAACATTTCCAGTAGTTTGCTATTAACCTCTGCCCTGAAATAATACTTCTAATTCCTTATCTAAAAATAATTTGATGAATTATAAGTTGAAGCATGTCTCTGTTAGCCTTCCAAGGCAATAAGATGATTTTAAGAGACTGAAATCAGATGCTTCTTAGAAAATATTTAAAGCTGCAGCTGGATACTGTTAGTTCTGCAGGATATTCTAACAACAACAACAAAAAGGCGATTTTCTTAAAGTGCATTCACTTAAAAACCATAATGAAAAACAGACATTTTGATATGCCAGTGCTGCAGTAATGTGGAAGTAATTGGCTCATTTCCAGTTTATGATAATGAATATCAGATTTGGGGTATTTTAATACTATCATATAACTAATTTTGAGTATTCTGATAGACTGTTCTAACTGCATATTAATTGAGACCGTATTAATGATTACAGAATATCATCAGAAGTGGCTGAAGTTAAGAGACTTTTGTCTCTTGTAAAATCAAATTCTCTAACACCATTTGCTAGGTCAGTACTATGTAACACATAAGCATTGTTATTGGACAAGTAATCTAAATAATATTCCATAATAAACAAGTTGAGATATTATTGTGCAATATTTGACAAACAAAGTCGCGTTCTCCCAAGTAATGTGTTGGTATTTTTGGTTTTGTTTTTCTTTTAGAGGAAGGTATAAACATGCTGGGGGAATAGACAAGTAGAAATGTTCCCTAGTTTTTTGTTTTGTTTTGTTTTGTTTTGTTTTTCTTTCACAATGCAAATATAACTATGCTTCCAGAGAGGCCTACGGTTCTTAGAACATTACATGACCAGAAAGGGAGGGTGAGAAACCACGAGCTAAAATAGATCACAACTGTTCTACACAATCGGTAGAAAGAATAAAACAAAATGGGGAAGTAACAGTCTTAAAATAATTAGGCCAATCCATTCTCAGGAAACTAAAATGGTACAAGGAACAACCTAAACTTTAAACATAGTAAATTTGCCAAGCAACATTACACTGAATATAAAGAGGGCAAAATATAAACAGTAGCCACATGTAAATAAATTAGTAAAACTTTCAGGATGTTACTACTTTTCAAACTGACAAAGTTTAATTTGACACCTTCTGTTCCAAACCCTTTGTTTCTATTCAAAATCACGCCTTTAGCTGCTATCAATCACAATGCTTCCCTTATTACTTAAAAAAGGGAAAAAAGCCCCACAAACCCAACAACTGGCACAAGCCTTAGTTAAGCTGAAAATGCCATGCAGATGAATTCTGAGATAATATGTTCAAACCTGTTATATACAACACAAATCCTGTAAAGTTATGTATTGTAAACCTACATTTATTGAGAACTAAAAGTCTTAAATCCATCTGCCACAAAGGAAATACTGTTATGCACTTTATAGTAACCAAGTACCATCTGCAAATGTCTTGCTACAGTAAGCAAGAAAACGGTGAAAAAGATGCTAAACCCAAGATGTATAAAAAATAAATAAGGAGCTTCTGACTGTTTTGGGTTAGGGATTTATTAAAGAAACATAAGAGGTTTAAAAAATAAGAATGCAGAATGGGAGCCAAACTATCAAAGGAAGAAAAAAAAAAAAAGGAGGGAAAAACAAACTTAAAGCTACCAACAATGACAATTTATACAGTCCAGGAAGCACATGACTGTATGCTCATTTTAAAGCAGAAATTAGCGGTTCTCATCTCAATATTCTAATGATGTGCTTTACTGACAGGATCGTGTTGTACCACATTTAAATAAAAATCCTGGCACCTTCATCTCTCAGCTGCTAATTTCCTACCAAACAAAATCTCTGATTTCCACTCCACTCTCTTTTTAGAACAGTTAATTCAAGTCAATTCACTTTCCAACATTATAATGGATAAGGGGTGCACACTGATTTTAATTGACTGAGTAAAGTAACCTCCTTTCACGAATGAATTTATTGTACTTCTCAAGCCTTGCCAGAGTGATCCCTCTATATCACAAAAACTGAGCTGTAGCTCATGGTTCTGAATAAAACTAGTTTTTCTTGGAAAATACTTAAGTTTTATGTAGGAAAAGTTCTTTTAACTACTAAAGAATCTAACTCTGTGTGTGTGTGTGCATGTATACACACACACATGCATTTCGAACCTTTGAAGTAAAAAAAATGGCAATAATTTTCACTGTAACTAGGAAGGCATAAATACATTTAAAAGAAAAAAAGAATAGTAATTTGAATTCTAAAAGGCAAAACATTTTATAAATTGTATGCTAAGATATGCTTCTCCCCCCCCCTTTATGTAGTATTTTCAGGTATATTTTGTTCCAATCTCTGGGGTATATGGTATAATAATATATGGTATTAAAAGAAGAAATCAATCTAAATAGGGAGGTATTTGATACAAACATTTTAGTGAAAATCAAGAATTACATTTTAGCATCTAGTATGAACAAGGATTAAGTACATAATCCATCAAATAGTACTTCTGACTAAAAAAATTTCAGTATTGTAGACTAAACTACACTAGACATTTTGAATGAGTACATTTTCAACAACTAACTCTAAAGCTAGCAATTTATCATTTGTAAATAATTTTTGACTTTTAAAAGAATCTGTAAGTGTTACTTATGCTAATGAAGACAGTTTTGAATCTGCCCACAAACATGTTAATAGAGGACAATTTTTTTTTTAAATTTACAAAGCTGAAGGCACTCAAGGTTGATTTTCTATCAATGTTCTAGAAGCATATAAAAAGCCACTCTAATTATAAGAATCCCCAAACTCTTCCCCTTTATCATCAGATTTAAGGATAGGACAAAGATCCAAATGGACTAATGACAGGACAATCTCTAGCTTTCAAATTCATGAGTTACATTTTCAGACCTTGTTTTTTATTCCAGTAGTGTTGAACATCACCAATGAGCTTTTCTCTAATGCAATAAATTCATATAAAGAACTGAAAAGCCCAAAGCAGGTCTCTTACCTCATTGGAGGCCCCAATTGTGACCACATATATTATCTGCAGGAATTACTTAGAGGAATTTAAATATCTCTCCAAACTATTCTGTTTCATAATAGCTGCGTAAATGATATCAGCTTTTACAGAAATTATAACTATTTAGAAGAATTTTTTAAAAATAATGTGCATATTATGAAACACATTTGTGAAAACTAAAATTCATCATCATTTACGGACTCCCCTTTTTATATGGAATAAAATTCATTATTGTATTTTGAGTATGTATGCTTCAAACCAAAACTTTGGGATTCCTTATTATGAAGAACAGTTGCTTTTGCCATGGGGGGGGGGGGAATCAAAAAAAGTAACAGTGAGAAACATAATGGTGGCAAAGGAATACTGAAAGCATTTTAAATTATTTACTAGGTTAAAAGGGTGAAATGGTGCTTTAAATACATCAAATTTCATCATCTGGGCCATTTTTTGGTGGCAAAGTGGTATTGATCTTTCCAAATGCTTAAAATTAACTATTTCCAGAAGGTCATTATTTGATTAAAGGCACTGAAGTTGAGGGCAAGAAATGATGCACTTTGTCTTCTTTCCCATTCAAATCATCACATAATTTAATCAGAACTATCCCATCATGTCCTGTAATAAAAATGCTCATCTTAAGATACTTTTTTGGGTTTTATCTCACATGTTAACCTTTAAATGCTATGAACTTCTTTTAGAAGAAAAATATTTGCTAAAGATGATTGTATAAAACAATGAGTGGGGGTTTCTATCAGTAACATTAATAAATTTTTTCCTCTATAAATTATATGAAAATACTTTGATACTCTCAGTTTAAGACAGTCTTTATATAAAGTAAAAAATTATGCAAATAGCTAGACTGAGAAATGCAATTGTCCTAAGACACAGTTCAGGTGATTTTAAAACTAGCTCATCATCTTAAATAACTGACCCTATTAAAAATATACATAAAATAAATTGTTTGGCTCCCTGTCTCGATTATTATGGTATCAACCACCATTTTTTCCACTCTAAAATCAACATACAATCACTTAATTTCAATATTTTAAAAATGATAATCAACAAGCTTTGCCAATTACACAAAAAGGGGAATAAACAAATAGGGGTGACAGATTAGAAAGCATGTTTCAAAATGTTGATTCCATCCAGCTCATGGATATGACTTCTTAGTACTGGATAGGGATAGAGGCTGGATGAGTGATTTCAAAGAGATAGAGAACTCCCTAGGTGAAAATTCAGGTTGGCACTTTTGGTATGACTCAGAGTCTTAAAGAGTTGCCTACACTACAGCACTGAGCAAGTTCAATGGTTTGCCCACAATCACAGAGATAGTATATTTTAGATCTGGACTGAAACTTTTCTTTTCCTAGGTTTGCAAATTCTCTCTCTACTAACTTATAACTGCTTTGTGGGTATTGTATAAAGCACAATATATAGAGAAAAAGAAAAAAAATCACATCACTCTAACAGTACTTTTGAGTTTTTGTCAATTTTGTCAATTGTGATATTCCTTTTAGAAGACGTTTTTCCACCACCAAAGAAAAGCAGAGATTGCTATGTTTTTCTCTATTTTACAAGTATATCCAAAAAAAAAAAAAATTCATTTTGGTAGTCAAGATTTAAAATCTCCTAATGAAAGAACATATTAAAATAGCTCTCCATAAGTCCCTCCCCTTGAGTGCATCTGCCAAAATCTTTCCAAACTTGGGTGTTGGGTGTGGGGTGTAGGTGGGAAGGGATATAATAAGAAATTATTCTTCTTTATTTAGTGAAGGTTCTGGAATCTGTCATTTTTCTAATCCATCCAAAGTGATTTTCCTAAAGCTTTTGTCTAGTCTTGTCATTGCATGTTCAATGCATTGTACTAGCTCCCTATTACCTCTACAATCAAATAAAAAATCCTCTGGCTTCACAACATGGTTTCAGCATTCACAGACATGATACCCCTTCGCAAACATTTTGATCCAGCCACACTAGCTTTCTTGCTTTTGTACAAAATACTGCCCGCTCCCACCAGATGTCCCTTTGCACACACTCTAAAATCTCACCCCCAAAATCTTTCAAATTCTAGTCTCCTTCAAAACTCAGCTCAAGAGCCATTATCTTACTACACTTAGTGCCAGTGCCTTGGCCCAATTATACAATAGGATCTTATATTTATTACAAATATATACTTCATTTCCCCCAATAACTTGGAAGCTCCTTGAGGACAGGGACTCTTTCTTTTGTCTCGATATGCCAGCCATAATAAGCTCTTTATAAAGAATCTGCTGATAGGTTGGGATTTTGAAAAAAGAAAATAATTCATTTAAAAGTTTCCAAAATGGAAAGAAATGAAATTTTGATGACTTTGTAATGTGCATTCAATGTTTTACAAATTATGCTTATTCTCAAATTTAGTTTAAAATAAAGTAAAAGATGGTCATTTTTTGTTCCTCCCTTTATGATTAAGTACTCACTCTTTTCTCAATGACTACATTTAGAATAAGTTATAAGTTCTTAAAAAAATAATAACCAGGGAATGTGTGTTGTAGTGATTCATGTTTTGCCTCTGTGGATATTTGTGTTGTGTGTGTGGGTGGTAATTTTTTTTCCCTAAAAATTGTTTGATTCAATTTCTACAAGGTATTTCCCGAAACCTGATTAAATGTGATCAAAATAGTTGTCAGGCTCCCAAAATACGCTATAAGGGAGGCATATATGCACATACGTGTATATACCGATAAGGAAAGTAAATTTTGAGTATGTATATACCTATAAATAATTTTACATGAGCATATGTATTTAAAAAAAAATTATATTGATTTAGTACACAAAATGACATTCTGTATTTTCCATTGCCTATATACCAAGACAGTTGATCACATGTTTGCAGAAATGAAATTAGCCATTACATGTGATCAGAGTTTGTGGACTGTTTTTTCTAATTGTCATTTATATGATTGGGCAGTCCTTATGCACATTGTCCCCCTGACTCTGCTTCCTGCACTGTACCTGTGCTTACAAATCTTCTTATGTTTCTCTGAATTCCTCATTGTCATTTCTTTCAGATGTGGTTAACAGGAAACTGCCCAAAACACGTAGTGCAGGATTGAAGAGCAAATGAGTTAAGACTTACTTCCTACTGTGCTTAAAACTGAAAAAAACACGTTAGTGGTCAGTTAAAAATCTAGGATCCTAAATCTAAAGAACATGGGAAAGTAGGAGAGAATTCATGGAGAAAGAGCCATAAAATGAAGAACATGATTACCACAGAGATTCTTCCAACTTTTTTATCTGGCAGGGATAACTATGACAAGTGGCAAAGCCCATGGACTTTTATCAGAAGAATATTTTTTAACCTGCTTCTTATTTTTCATTTGTAAAATAAGGGATTTGTCTTTTATAGGGTCTAAGACTCAAAAATATCTGCTTCCCACTGAAATAAGCACTTAATGAAATCTGCTGAACTGAACTGAAGTATCTCAAAGTAACTGCATTCTGAGTAAACCTAATCCAGAGTTCAGTATTACCTAGAAGAGTAACCAGCCATCAAAAGTGATCAAAAAAATCACTGATTTTTAATGCAAAGAAATAATGGAAGATTTTGCTTTAATATTTTTTCAACTCTGTGGATAACTAAGTCTCTTTTCATGATTAAGTACAGTAAGTAGCTAAAAATTATACATTAAGTATTTCTATTTTTATTTCTTCATTCAACCAAGATTATATGTAAAGCACCATGCCAAGATTGTGGGGGTGACAAAGAAATCAGAGTCCTTTCCTTCAAAGAATTTACAATTTCTAATATGGAAGATAGGACATAAGAACAAATAATTATAATTATAAAGTAAGCTGGGAACCTGCGGTTTTATAGGGTACAAGAAACTCCTAGGTGTGGAAACTCCCTCCATCAATGGAAGTTAATACTTTCTCGGCAACTTATAGTCTTGGACAGTTGCCTGGAGTAATGAGAGGTTTTATCACAGTGCCTGGCACATTAATAAATGTTTATTGACTGAATGACTTGCCAGAAATTTGTTTTGAAATTGGCTTCCTAGTCTGCCTCTCTAAACATAAGTAAGGAAGGGAAGACAGAGAAGAGAGGTACAATAAATCAGAAGTTCAGAGGCAAGAGATATATTTTTGGCTACTGTGACAATGCCTTTTATATAATTTGAGAAGATGATTTTATTTATATATACATATGCATATATTTATATGCATATATATTTCCCACAAAAGTTCTAGTCCTGCACTAAAATGTTAAATGGTTTAATTCATTCTATTCATAGTAAACTTTTCTTTTTGTATTGTAAATCTTACTTTTAAGTTTCTATTAGTATAATATACCCAGCAAGAAATTCATTCAAAATGGATACTGTATCTTAACAAGAAAAAAAAAATCCCATGATGCTTATAGCACAAGAGCCTTGAAACTAAAAAATAACCACTTGATTCTTCAACTCAGGAAAAGGAAACCACAGAGCAGAATGGCACTTTTAATCAATGTGCAAGGTAATTCTGTCAATCTCTTTAAGGAGGAGAAAGATATGAGCAAAAGGACAGAATATATAATCCAGACCCTTTCTGGTTCCTGATTTGTGTCTTTATAAAGGGATTTTGTCATTCTTCCTTGAAAGTTCTGAATAATTGGAAAACAATAATTGTATAATTAAAAAAAATAACTGAATAACTAATAATAGAATAACTGAAAAAGTCTTTAAATGTAGTTGTGAAAACATTCTACAGCCAAACATTCTATTTTGTCTAATTTCTGGTATGACTTTATCTCATGTACATGGATAATTGAGTTAATAAAAATAGTTAGCATTTATATAGTGCTTACTATATGCCAAGCACTGTGCTAAAGGTTTTACAGTTAATAGCTCATCCTCATAATTTCCCTGGCAAGATAGGTTTTTATGATCCTCATTTGACAAATGAGGAAATCGAGGCAAGGAGGGTTAAATAATTTGCCCAGGGTCATACAACTAGTAAGTATCTGAAGCCATTAGGGAATTTGGGTCTTCTTGACTCTTAAGTCTGGTCCTCTGTCCCCTGTGCCACCTAGCTGTCTTGCAAGATGCATAATATCATTAAAATAATAAATATCTCACTTATCTGGCAGTCAGACTTTCTACCTTTTAGTCATTCAGAATGTGTCTGGGAAGCCCAAAGCAAGACCGTAGAGAGAGGAAAACTTGTACATTTCAATATGAGCTTACAGATGAGTTATAGTTGGGCTCTCAATCTGTCAACTCCTTCAAAGTAAGAGCAACAAGTATAAGCCAAGGTGATGGCTCACAGGGGAGTGAAGATGTAGAAAATCAAAACAACCTATGCCAGTTTATTGTTGGGGGCAAGCAGTCATTGATGCATCAGTAGGACTGAGGACAGCACTATCTTATAGGATGGCCCCATAAATGTTGTTCCTAACATTGCATCCAGGTAATCATGGAAATCTAAACTCCAGGTAGCATGCTTAGAATGCATATATATTGGAAATATACATAATGCATTTTTTTTAACATAATGCATTTTTAAAAGATTTTCAACAAAAACTAGAATGGGTCTGCCACTCAAAGAACAAAGCACCAAATATCTGGGAAAAGAATCACCAAATACTAATCATATCCCAAGAATTAAATGTGAGAATGCTCTATTTTTCTGTAATTGCCCATTCATTACTTTTTATATGACTATCCTATCATATATACATAGATTAAAATTGTCTGATTCTCTAATAAAAAAAAGTCTGACAACCATCACTGTGTGCCCCATTTTAAAAGAACTCCATGTATAAAAATGAGAGATCACATAACAGATCGATTAAGCCAATATTTACATTGCAAAAGGATTAGTTGCTTTATAAAATTTCTTCCAAGTTTACTTTAGCTTAAGAATATTGGAAAGAATATGAATTTTTTTTTTAGAGGGGCTGGTTTCATATCCTGCTACTACTACTTGTGTGCTCTTAAATCCCTTCACTGCTAATAGGTCTTAATCTCCTCATCTCTGAAAAGGAATTGGACGATCTCTAAAATACTTTCCAATTTTATAAAAGTCCTAAGAACAAATAATTAAATGACTCAACTATTTTATGTTTTTAAATGACTTGATTATTAAAGGAAAATTGACTACATCTAAAATTAAATATTTTTATGTATGACATTAAATCAGTCTAATAGATCTTTGTATATTTTGACTTAAAAAAGGAGGTAAATTAAATGGTTTTTTTCCCTCCCATCTATGATTTTAAATAAAGGCACTGAGAAACTGGAGTGAACACAATTAGTTTTTGTTGTTGTTGTTTTGTTTTTGAGGGATGACCAAAGGAATAAGAATGCTTAGTCAGAGAGAGAATCCTGAAAAGGAAGATGTGAGAGAACAGTTCTACTATAGCAGAGGATGGAGCTAGAACCAACAGATGCAAGTTTCAGAGATACAATCTCAGATCATCTTAAAAAAAACAAAAAACTTTCAAACTAACTTAGAACTATTAACAAAAGAACTAAGAGATTTGGTAAGGTGGGAAAGTCTTCTGTCACTACAAATAAACCTTGCCAGAGAAATGTGATTTGGTGGAGTGAAGCCACTGGTCTTAGAATCAGAGGACTTGGTTAGAATAATGGCTTTGCCACATATTGTTTTGTGATGTATAATTATTCTCAGGAATATGGAAATTGAATATATCAAAAATAAACAAAAAAGACCCAAGGGTTTCAGAGGGATGTCAATAGACCTAATAACACAGAAGCAGCATTGTTAAGTGGAAAGGACACTAAATTTGGAATTAGATCACTCTGGAATTAAATCTATCTTGTCCTAGTGATATGTGACCCTAAGCAAATGACTTTTTCTCTGGTGCTTCAATTTCCTCTTCAGTAAAATGATTATTTCTGAGGTCCCTCCCAACTCTAAATCCATGATTCTATCGTTACAATGATAGATTGTAAATCTATCATTCCAATATTACCCATTTTATATGATTTGATTTTTTATACTAATCTCTCCCTTTGCAGTTAAACTGAAGAAAAAGGAAACTTTAATTTTCAATTTATTATTTCAATAAATATATTTTTGACTCATTATTTAAGATAACATTATTTGATCATTTCTTAGTTCTCTTTTTTCATAGATCCCTTATTTATTGTGTTTTAGGTCATAAAGCACATACTTAATATTGTTCCTTTCATTTTTGAGTTGTTGAAGCCTTATCACATGATCCATTTATGTGAACTGTGCATATATTGGCATATACCTTATGTTTCTCTTTCAGTAATCAACAATTTCAATAATTAGTAATTTTGTATATCTAGCTTCTCTAACATTTTGTTCAGATCTTCAATTTCTTATATATATTTTCTTTGGGTTTGAACATCAGAAAAACTATTATATTTATTTTTATGATACAATTAGCTTTTTCTTTAAGTATTCCAATAATATATTTTTATGTATTATATGGGATACATATATTTCAAATTGATATTATATCTTTATCCATGGCACCTCTAAATCTCATGTAGTTTCCTTTTGGGATGTTTATTTTGAACATTACTATTTTTATGCTTACTTTATCTGAGATTTTTCTTGCTTCTGTTTTTTTTTTTTAGATTGAAATGAATTCTATATTATCTCATTTAAATTTTATATGATTATGTTTTAAGAATATTTTGCTTGCAGAAAATTTTTGGATTTGTTTTTCTAATGTATTGCCACCTTTCTCCATTTTGTGAGTGAGTTTGTGAATGAGTTAACCCCCTCCCAATTAAAATATGAAGTTTTTCCTTTCTCAAATAATGTTACAACATTTCTTTTAGATATATTGAAAAAAATTGGCACTAAATATCTGTAATTAATCCCAGTCTCCTCTCCCTGTTTTCACCCACCAGTCTCAAATAACTTGGTTTTGTCTCCCACAAACATGCAAACTTTTTAAGGAATCAACAGCATTTTTTTCCCTAGTGAAAACACTTTCCTTTTCACTTTCCCCAGTGGATTGGACATTTTCCCACCTTTCCCCTTTCCTATCTCAGCCCAGTTTCCTGTTCATTATACAGTGCTTCTATTCTTCTATTCTACCCCACCCCCATATTTGCATTCCATTGTCCCAGGCTAGATCAGATTGTGATATATGAATGTAATTCCCCTTTCCCTATTTTGATCTCTATGTTTGAATAATTTTACATATAATTCCTCAATTTAAGAAAATAGAAAACACCATTTTTCCTCTGTGCCTTCTTTCTCTAGTGTGTTTCTTTTTGAACAACCAAACTCAAATTAGACCCTGAAGGGATACCATTTTATTTATCACTTTCAAAATACAAGTACTTCAATTCATAATGACATCACCGAGGACCTTTAAGCAATTTGAATATTTAATGATTTCTTTATACTCCACATACCTCAGATTTTTCTCAAAAGAAATGCTTAGAAGCAAAATTCACTTAAAAGTTCCCACATTTTCCATATTAGGCTTATGCTGAATTTTATGTAAGTTATCTTCAATTATAAGACATTTTATTTTGTTCTCCTGAATAGCTTATTTATTCCCTGTTTTTCTTGATTGAATTTAGAAAAACAATCCTGAAAAATTCCAGGTGAAATTCCCTAGCATCTTAGTAATCAATTCCTGGACATCTGAAATCACATTTCTGGGTAACTTAAATCTGGAGTTGCTCACTTTTGGCATCCTATAGATTTTATTATGCTGAATGTTTATCCTCTGGTTCAAATTCTTTCTGGGAAATTTTCTTCAATAATTTCTTTTTTCCTTTTTTTTTTTTTTTGGCAAGGCAATTAGGGTTAAGTGATCTGCCCAAGGTCACAGCTAGTAAGTACTAAGTGTTCCATGCTGGATTTGAACTTAGATGCTCTAGACTTTAGGGTCAGTGCTTTATACACAGTGCCACCTAGCTGTCTCATCAATAATTTTTTTTTTCTTGAGGCAATTGGGGTTAAGTGACTTACCCATGGTCACACAGCTAGGAAGTGTTAAGTGTCTGAGATCAGGTTTGAATTCAGAACCTGAATTCAGGGCTGATGCTCTATCACCTAGCTGCCCCAATAATTTCTTTAAATTATGGTATTCTGGCTTTCTTTTTCATCACATTTTTCTAGAAACTTATAAATTATATATACATATATATATACACACATATATATATATTTGGTGGAGATTACACAAGTTTATCTCATTTTATTGGTCTTTAACTTTGGTCTAATAATTTTTGCTACATTATTGAAATTTTAGAGTTTTAAATCCATTATTTTGTCATAGTTTTGCCCAGTGTCAAGATGTACCAGCTTCTGTTTTGAGTTGTTAATTTTTCTTTCAAGTTTCTCACTAAAAGGTATAATTTCACTCATCATTTCTTTCTCTAATTTACATATTGGGCTTTCAAACCACTTTAGAGTGTTTTGTACACATCTTATTCTGTTTTCTTTGATTCTAATCTGTAGTTATTGCAGAACTTTTTTCTTCTGGAAATTTCTCTGGGCATTTTTACATTCCACAAGATTTTTTTAGAGAAATAATATTTTTTTCTGTTTTATCATATCTTTAGTCATTCTGTTTGTTTATCTATAGGGATTTATAGGATTATTTTCCTTGAACTCTTCTTTTAATTGTTTTTAAACATTTTATTTAGTGTATTTCTTGTTACTTTTAAGGTGATCATATAGATAAGAGCTTAGATATAACTCTTTATTGAGCCACCTTGTTGCCTCAAGGAAACTATTTTAGCAGCATACAATTTGCACTATGAAAGTCTAGAAAATGTAAAGATGCCCGAGGGAAGCTTCAAAGCACCTTTACCCAATTATACTAATAACATCTAAATCTGTTGACCTTTAAAAATAGAACACTGATCTTTTAATAAAGCTTTTTGTTTGGCTAGGGACAGAGGTTGAAGCAGGGCAGACAAACGATATTCTAGGAAAAAGTAGGTTAAGTTTTTCTTTGGTGTTCTACCCTTCTCTTTCTTCTTCTTTTTTACACTCCTCCCCAAATCATTTCCCCTTACCTTATCAAAATCTTAGATCATTCACAATAAAATTACTGCCCTTTTAAGGGATCTTTACGTTTTCTCAGGTTTCAAAGTCTTAAGGTAAGAAGATTATATACTTTGGTGACTTTTCAGATCTCAATCAGTTGGTGGGAGAACTGAATTTGGGAGGAAAGAAATTTGCTCAGCACTTCTAAGATCTCCACCATGTAGACTATTCCATAAGAGATTTATTTCTGAGTAAGAGATAGTCGATGAAAAAATTGTCTTGAATTAATATCATAAAGATTGTTATTATCCTCAATGATACAAGATTAAATAGGTACTGTGAAATAATGAGCACTTGAAATACAAATGTTTCCAAATACCAGAAAAAAATATTGGAATTAATAAATACATTTTAGATCTGCTTCAATATTTCTTAGAAATGATTTTAATAAGGGGATTGCATTTATGTGTATAGCATTGTGTCCAGTGAACTCAGAGAATGCACAAAAAAGCAAACTGTGTAAATTGCTTCAAATTTTTTTTCCCCGAAGTCTTGTCTGTCTTTGTTTCATTTCCCATTGTGGGAATTAGGCACATATGAATTAGGTACTTATGGATTCTTGGAACAAACTCTCTTTATTTCAAAAAGGAACCCTGACTTTTTAAGGATGAAATAAAGTTTATCACTGGGTATATAGTACTGAAGAACAGGCAAGTTTTGACAGCTTTTCTTCCAAGATTTGTACGATTCAAATTTTGCCTCATACACTCTACATCGAATGCTTCTACCTGCTAATTTGGCAACAGTTTCCTTTAAATAATTCAACGATCTGCCATTTTTAAGTGTAAGTACTTTCTCCCAATCCAGTTTGTAAGCCCTCTACAAATTACTTGCCAATTCTTGCAGTTTCCACTTCCTGACCTTTCTCCTATTTACTTCTTCCTCATTACACCAGCTCTTGCCTGAATCACTGCCATGGTCTACTAATGGGTCTTCCTGTCTTCAATTAATACTACTCAGTGAGTTTCTTTCAGGGCAGATCTGGCCATGCAACATCACTATTCACCAAACGCAAGTAGTTTCTTATTACCTATCTTATGGTTTGTTTTTTTTTTCCCCTAATTCTGTTCTAAAACTCTGTCCTATAGTTCAGTAATTCTATTTGGCTTTTCAAACACTTCACAATGTGGCCATAAACTTCTTTCGATCTGGCCTTGGGAAACAGATATTCCAGACCCATATTCAAAAGTCTTCCTAGCTTGTTACAACTTCATGAAGTCTACCCTCCATGGGCACGTTTTAAGAAACTGAGGTCACATTTTGCTATGAGGAGGCATGAGAAGTACTTTACACATTCCACAGAATTATAAACCCTATAGCTGCTTACCAACAAGACAGGATATTATGAAACTCATGATTGCCCTCAGAACCACACCTGCCAACAGAAGAGTTCTTATTTTTCATCCATCCATATGTATGCTCTGAATCCTTTCTACCTCAACCGTTTGACAGAAGGGATCTTGGAAGGTGGAGCATAAACCTCACTATAATCAATAATAACAACTACTGACATTTATATGATGATTTAGAGTATGCAAAGTGTTTTACATTTGTTGACTCATTTGAGGAAAAGAAATTGAACAGGTCCTGGCAGAGAAACCTAGAACTTTTTTTTCCTGGGAAAATAATGTTTCATCATTAGAAAGGAAGTAAGAGAGGGACTCAGAGACACTTGCAAAGAGAGCACAGTGGAATTCCTTTTATGTTTACAAGGATATTGGATCATCAATCTTCAGCTGGACAGTACTCAGTCAGTATCTCAGACAGGCTATCTACTCTCCCTCTCTCAATTTAGAGATAAACTGAGTAGGGTCATGATGATTCAGTCACACAGGTAATGAGCCCCAGAAAGGGGTTTAAACCCAGAGCCCTTGACTTCAGAAGCAGTGCCTGCTCCACCCAGGTATCTGCCCAGACAGCACAATGAGGTCAGGTTCCAGTGGGTGGAAAATAAGAAATGGTTAAGTAACAGCAACAGCAAAATCGTGCTATTTCTATTACCATTATCACTTTACAGACCTGTGCACGTATGGGAAATGGTTGACCAACTCTATAGACAACACAAAGGGTAGAAGAAGCAAGGAGACTAAGATGGGTGTTTATAGAGAAATGGGAATTAAAAAGTCAACATGTACAACTAGTGACTTGATTACAAATGCATCTTTTGGTATGTTCATTTAGAAATTAAAATTCTCAATTTTTCATTAGGAAAAAAATAATTTAGAAACTTATTTTGCCCTCTATTGCTCTGACTAACCCCATGGGGTCATTATACCCTTTAATACAAATCAAAGATTAAATCAATTTTTAAACAAGTTATTGACCTCTTCTCAAGCTCAAACTAACATTTATAATTAATTTCAAGTTAAGAAAAAAAAGGAGGAAATGATGTTTAAATCATTTAGCATAGTATGAACCAGATGAAAACATACATTTATATAATAATAGCTAATTTTCACATAATGCTTTAAGGTTTGCAAAACATTTTCCATATATATCATTTTATTACAACAACTCTTAGAAATAGGTGATACTCCCATTTTACTATTAATCATTCCCATTTTGCAGATATGGAAACAGGCAGATAGAGATCATCTGACTTGCCAAGATCACACAGTAAGAGCCTGAGATAGACTATGACCTCCACTCTTCCTGACTCACGTTCTTAGCTATCTGTCTGTGTCTGTGTCTCTGACTGTGAATTTATATTTTATGCATACACATATTCCATTGACTCCTGTGAAGATAGACTTTTTACATGTCCCATATTCCATTTGAACAGCAAAATATTCTAGCAACAAATCAATTGAAAGAAAGATAGCACCATTCTAAGTATCATTGTTTGTGGTCAAGAACAGGAGTGAGCTAAAACCCCTTGAGGAAGCCTTGTGAATTCATGTATGTCATCTAATGGTAAAAATTTACATTTCTTTATATTTTTCACAAGCTTTCTAATGTAATCCCATTATTGCTGTTTTGTAGATGAGGAAAGAAAGCTCTGAGACGTCATGTGAATTATTTGGGGTCATGCACCTAATAGAGGGACTTAACCCAGGCTCCTGACCCCAAAAATCAACATTATACCAAACATATATACTTGAAGGAGAGATATTTAACTCCTACTTTTTCAGCCACATTCAGTCTGTAAATAGTTCCTGCCTTTATAAGATTTCTTATGTCTGCTTCTTTTCAATTCCTAGAACCCTCTTCAACTTGGATTTGACTTGGAAGCTAGACCCACTTTGCTTCTTTCTCCTGATCTCTCATCTTCTCAGGAATTAGAGAGGAGGAATCCATTTTAAAACATGTCTTCTTAAAGTCTGTCCATTTTACAGAAGCCTACTATAGCACTTTCTAACTTTTTAATTCCTAAAAACAGGTATATGTTCTCCATCAAATGTTCTCTTGGAATGAATGAAAAGCTAGGTTCTCCAAAAGGGAGAAGCCTTCAAATTATGCCATACAGAGGACGTCTATCTTTGC
>JAJPUD010001027.1:416088-466088 GCA_023553655.1 Myrmecobius fasciatus | reverse complement strand
AGATCTATTTTTGAGATACCTGACCCTATCCCGCTTCCCATTGTTAACCTGGCATGTTTTCAGTTCTAAGTACTTTCTCAGACAGGAAGATTACCATATAATAAGTTTCTAGCCAAGCCCTTTGCCTCATACCATCCCCTTGAGATAAAGGCAAAGGCGAATTAGGGATGATAATCTACATTGTTTGTGTGGTAGGTGGGCATTAAAATGTAGCATCCAGGTACACTGGAGTCTCCAGATGAGGGTTCTATTCCTGATTCCTGCCTGTTATTCTCTTTCTGTGTGTCAGGGACCCTCTGAAAGTCTTTAGAATGATGTCCTTAAATGTGTAAAATGAAATACAGAAACTTGGAAAGGAAAACAATCTACTGAAAAACAGATATCCTAATTTTTTTTCTGGTTCTAATTTTTTTAAATTTTTTTAAAATTTTATTTGCATAACATATATGTGGGTAATTCTTCAACAATAACCCTTACATAGCTTTCTGTTACAAATTTTTCCCCCCAACTCCCCACCCCTCCCCTAGATGGCAGGAAGATATCCTAATTTTTAACAAAATGAAAATACAGGTTCACAAATCCCAGGTTAAGAATCCCTAAGTCTATGTATGTGATCTTGGTCATTTAGCCTCAATGGGCTTTGGTTTCCTCATTATAAGATAAAAATAGTATCTGTCTCACTGACCCATTCTTTTGAGGATCAAATGAGATCATTTTTGGATGTAAAAGTTCATAAAGAATTAGAGCATGCTACACAAATATAATGTATTATGCTGATGGTGGTTCTGTTTTTTATCATCTAAAATATTTCTCCCTTAAAAAGCTGGCCTAATGCTCACAGATTCACAGATTCAGAAATGTGCTATTTCCTCCTTGCCCAATTTCCCCATTCAAAGCTCTGCTTCCAATCGTTAGAAAATGTCACAGGGAATTTTCGCTAGAGATGTATGCTAAAGAGTAAGGGAATACTTTACCTAAGGCAGAGAGGGGGGAGGAAAGAGGCGGAAAGAGAGAGAGAGGGAGAGAGGGAGAGAGGGAGAGAGGGAGGGAAAAGAGAAGGAGAGAGAGAGTATAAGCTTGATTCAATTACTCTAAAGAAGAGAAAATAGTTACAGAATCAAATGTGCTTTTCTGACGGAAAAGGCTAGATCCAAAGGTATGGCTAGACTAACAAACTAAGCCAACTTCAATACAAAATTTTTTTAAAAATAGTAAATATCTTGAAGAATTTTAAGAGGAATACTAAAATTAAAAGGGGGGGATAAAAATACTTCTCACAATTAATTTCTTGGGTTGATCTTAGTGATGTCCATATTTGCTAAGATAAAAGTATTCTATGATAGAAGGAAAACCCTATCAGAGTTATTTCTCATTAACTAATTTTAAATTTAGACCAACTAGAAATTGCAGTTTATTCAGAAATAGCCATGAGGCAGCCAAAAATTTACAGGCACAAACCAATCTTTGCCAAAATATAGGTGTAGGTTTTTTTTGTTGTTGTTTTTGGTCACAGGGTGTGCATGAATGCTATAATCTACATATTTTTTCCTTCAAAAGTGGATATCCTTCATTTCATAAACATGTGTTTATTAAACTTTGAGTTTACCAACTAATCACAGGGAGGGTAGACTAACTAGAGTATTGACTTGGAAGTCAAAAAAATTCAAATCCTACCTCAAACTTTTACTAGCTGCATGACTGAGCAAATCACTTAATCTCTTTTCTCAGCCTCAGTTTCATCATCTGTCAAATGGGGATAACAATATAGTCTTTAGAGGGTTCTGAGGATTAAATGAGATAGCATATGTAAAGTGCTTTGCAAATCTACATAAATGCTAACTGTTATTGTTGTTTACTTTTTGGACCTTTAATCTAAAAAAAATGAACAAATCAAAACCCAACAAATTTATCTGCCCTGAATAACCAAACAATAAGCACCCGATTACAGCCTATGATATAATGAGCACTGTGCTAGCACTAGTGATACAAAAATAAATCAGTTTCTGTATACAATCATGCTTATTAGATTTTATGTCCCACCTAAGCCATCTTTGCATAATAGCATTAATCAAGAGCCAATAATTCCAGTTGACCTTTTTCTTTAATCAACTGATATGACAAAGTTCAGTTAGTATACTGGAAAATGTGACATAATAATCTCTCAATGGGTCAGCTAAGTGGCAAAGGGCAAAGATTGCCAGGCTTGGAGTCAGAAACACTTCTCTTCATGAGTTCATATTCAGGCTCAGCCATTAACTAAATGTATGACCCTGGGCAAGATTTAAGCCTGTTTGTCTCAGTTTCCTTATCTGTAAAATGAGCTGGAGAAGGAAATGGCAACCCATTTCAGTATCTCTGCAGAGAAAATGCCAACTGGGATTACAAAGAAGCAGACATAACTGAAAATGGCTTAACAACAACTAAATCTCAAAAATGGATCTACACTATATGTATTGATTTTTTAATTAGTTGCCTTACTATTGCCAAAAGAGGGCAACCTCCCTATTCATGGAGAATCCATTTAGGACACCTAGAAGTGAGGAATCTCTGAATATTAGTTATGTTTATTCAGGGACAAAAGGGCCAGAAATACAGACTATTATGAGACAACTAGAAGGACCAGTACCATCTTTACAATGGAGCTACTCAATTGGCCTGATTTCTTTTCTTTCTCCCAGGACATCTTTCAGCTCTTCCCAGAGGTAAATTGGTCCAAGTCACTGTATGCATCTTCCCCCTCCTCCCCACTCCTTCTCTTTTTCTCTTCCACTTCCTCTCCTTCCCCTCTTCTCTTTCTTTCTTCCTCTTCCCCTTTTTCTTTCCCTCCTTTCTTCTCTCTCCCTCTCCCTTTGTTCCTTTTCCCTTTCTTCTCTCCACTTACTCCCATTGTATGCATCTCCCTCTCCTCCCCCTTTCTCTTCCTCTCCTGACTCCTTCCTTTTTATCTCTTGCTCTCACTTTCCCCTCCTTTTTTCTCTCCTTTGGCGCCCGTCCCTCTCTCTTTCTCTGGTTCTGTCTCTGTCTCCAAGCTCCCCACCCAATGTTCCTGAGGACTATGTATCCTAGTGAGATCACTGTACTGACAGTGAGTGTGAAACTGCATTGAAGGCAAGTGTCAGAGGAACAGATTAGGGATATCTGCCCCTAAACCCTCCTGCTGGAGATACATCTTAATGCTACAAAGTACTAGAAAACATGAATCAAATCATGAATCCACATGGGCCTGTTATATACCTTAAAATACAGGTGAAATCTTGTCAAAAACCATTTTTGTTAAAATGAGCATTTCAAAATTAGCATGAAGATTCACCAATAAGCCAGATGCATTCTGGAGTTTCTACAAAAATAAAATTTAATTCCAACAAAATAAAGGACATCTCTTATTAATTTTTGTGGCTAAAATGTCACTTATGCCATTTATTTCATCTCTATGTACTACTTAGCAAGCTCCAAAGCTTGGTAAAGGTTTTTTTTAATTGCTATTTTAAGCTTTGCAGCAGTATAAGATACAGATATTCAGCCCTCCAAATTATTTCTAGTCCCATTGATTTGTGACATACCATATGGCACTTATATTTAAGACATCCTGATTACCATATCAGAATTCCTATACTCAAATTAAAGGTCAGAGTGATTTTTATCATCTATGATCATGAGAAATGTGAGAGCTCCTTAGTCCTACTTTCTACTACCCCAAGGCCCAGAATCCAAGCTGCTAAACCATTTAGAAAGTATTTAAAAGGAAAGCTGGTGACTTAAAAATATCTGTCCTTCTCTCTTGGTGGAGCCGTTTCGCATGAAGGTAACAGTTCTCAGCTATATTAATCTATGAATATTACAGGCATCAATGTTTAACTTTCACAATGATATAGGACCAGAAGTAAAAATAATGAAAGATAATGCAGAAAGCATTCAAATTAAATTTTTTCATAATTGAGGTCCTTTGTCTAAAAAGAACTTACATCAAATGAGTCTATATATGATGACAATTTGCAGAATACTTCTGTCAATGCAACTCGAGGCTGCAGAAACCCTTTGCGTCGTAACCATGCTACCGAATGGGTAAGCCCCACCTTTTCAAACATTAAAATCAATGTAACACTTCAACATACAAAGCACCTCCTATAGAACTACTAATGTGCTCATGCTGGACATACACCTTAAGTCTCAGAGCTCTCGAGGGGTTTGCTGTGGAATAAAATTAGATTTCAACATCTGCCACCATCAAGAAAAAATTCCATTTCTGGCTCCCATATGAAAACACTGTAACCAATGAATGGTAACTGAACCATGATACCTTAATGGTTATTACCCAAATCAACTATTTTTTTTAAACAGTAAAATTAGGGGATTCTGCTTTCATAATTATTTGAATGTGTTATCTTACTAAATGTTTGACAGAATCCCAATATGATTTAATTGGAAAAAACTGCTGCTCATTTTAATATTCAGAGTATTAAAAATTCATTTATAGTTTGGTATTTTGATATGTTTGGATCTCACTTTTTTAAAAAACTTAAACATAGGTAACTTATATTTCCAAAATAAGTACAAAAACTAACCTTACTCCATATTTACTAAGGAATTTCTATTAAATCAAATCCCATTCATTTCCATCAAGAAGATACAATAATAAAGTAAAGCTATAATAACAAAACCTTCTAAATATATTCCTATGTAATTTTGTGGGACGTTGGGCAAGTGATTAGCTTTTCTGGGTCTCAGTTTCTTCATTTGCAAAGAGAGGTTGGATTAGAGAACGTTTAAGTTCCTTCCAGCTCTAGATACATTTGAGCAAAGATTATCAGCATATTTATGATTTGCCTAAATACAAATTATATTCTTGGAATTTAGTAGGTATTTAAAAATTATGCCAGTACAGTTTAATGTACCTGCCAAAGTTTTCTAAAATTCTAGAAAATTTGAATTTTAGCAGCACCAAAAGGCTTTTTGATGACATACAAATGAGCAAGTCATCTCTATCTATGAACAGGCTACTTTTTCTCTTTCAGATCACATCTACAAAGAAGTGGCCCCTAAACCTCAATTCTAGAAGGACTTGAGGGGCTGGATTAACAGCTGGAAAGGAAAGACCACCCCCTCGCTGCTTTCCTATGTCTTTTCTTGAGCAGTCCAATGTAATTAATTTTTCTTTACCTATAACATGGTTAGAGGACTCATATTGCTCCTTTCTAGCTACTGAGTGACCCATGAAATTTAAAAGATTAACTCAAAAGATGAAGGTATTGAGACCAACCCTCAGTCATTGGAGTCAGATACAAGAGAACAGAATAAAGGGAAGTAAATCCCCCTTCACTTCACTTTCATGCCCATTCCTTTCTCCACAAATTGGTCCAAATCTAGTCTACTCTTATAGTTCTAACCCATGAAAAAACATCTGTTTTTTCCAGATTAAGTTTTGTGTCTTTTTTTCTTAGCATTGAAGTTGTTGACCATGGACAAGACTAGAATGCTCTATAGGTAATTTTTTCCCCTGGTATATATCTTCAAGATGATAAAACTTGAGTAAATAACCATGTTTTTATTCTTCTCCTGGATTGCTACTCTCCCTACATTGGCAGATTTTGATGTTTTGCAATAATTTTGGTTATTCAGAATGCCACAAAAAGAGAAAGAAAAGACAATTTCAGAAGAGTAAGAGAGAAAAAGAAAACGTGGAGGTAGTGGTGATGGAAACATCTTGTATATCATTCAACATGGGTAATTTAAATTGATGGTCATTTTATTCCCTGTTTATACTTTGTGAAGTCATTTGGACCAGTGAAATGTTACCTCAACTTGATATAAGGAAATCAATTGGGCAGAATATTTCAAAGCTGACCTCTTTTTCTACACTGGAAAAATATTCAGCCCTCAGCACAGACACTAAAAAATTAGGCTGTTTAAGAAGTCCAGGAATATCCCTCATGTGATGATAGTAGGGACAGTCTGAGTCCTAAGGAAGAGAAGACTAGCTTACATATAATAAAGAGAATAGGGGTGCAACTGAGAGCTCAACCACAAGACACAATATAGAGATGAAAGGAACTATAGGATCACTTGAGGCCACCCTGACATAATACAGAGTTATATAGAATTGCAAGATCTCAACATTTTTTAAGACAGAAAGGAACTATTTTTATCGAGGTTAAATTCCCTAATTGAATTTAAATTTTTTTAAAAGATAATAGCTTGTCTGTTTGTAATGCTTTGGGAGATACCTTTGCCTTCTGAGAAAGAAGGCTTGCTTTTTGAGGATACAGATTAAACCCCCAAAATGGCACGTCAACAAGAGAAGAAATGTAAAAATATTCTTGAATGGGAGCTTCTCCTCAATATGAAATGAAATATCCAAACTGAAAATGCTGGCGGGGTAGGCAAGGGGCTAAAGTGAGAACAGGACATTTGTCATTAATGTACAGTCTTGCCATGTAAATAAAGACATCTGAAGAAGCACACAGGTTTGAAGCTGCTCTAACATTCTATCATAATTAGAAACATTTCAAGAGCCCTGTAATTTCCAATCAAAATTACAGTAATTTCCGATATACAAGCCATGATTCATGACAGAATTTTACATTCCATGAGAGATTACAGTGGCCTGATGTATGACACGCTGAGTACAGCACTAACATAAACAATTCAGTTTAATGTTTAAACAGCACTTGATGTTTAGAATCCCACAATAAAAGAAACATATTATTGTAGAAATTATCACTTTGACAGTGATTGAAGGGTAGGCAGGCATGTGGCCTATAAAGCTATAATTTTTACAGTCCACAGCTTGAGTTTAATCATTTTTATATAACATTTCCAAAATATCCCTTAAGTATTCCTTACCAGCCTATAACTTAAAAAAGAGCAACCTATTCCTAAACTGCAGCTTACATTAAGTTCCACTAGTGATGCTGCAACCGTAAAATTTTTTAAATGCTAAAAATGTGTATTGAAACATCAAAGACCAAATGCATGATTGTCTATTTTACCAGAAATGGACAGCTAAAAGATTCTCAATAAAAGCACTTGGGAGTGCAGCAAGAACAACAGTTTTCAAACTTTGGGGAAAGTTCTTTGCATACAGGTCTCAGCAGCTTGTCATCACTGAGGCTCCAGAACCCAGGACAGGGTCTTGTACAAAGTGGAAGCCTACTCAGATGCCCGCTGAATTGGATTAGGCTCTAAGTTTGCAATCCGTAAAACCTGATATTACAGTCCAGAATGAACCTAGCACCTTTCATAGAAATGTTTTTCAGTGTTTTTGTTGAAAAGAGAAAAATAATTCTGTATTATGCTCGGCCTCTTAGATCCTCTCTTAATTGTTTTGTCAGTATATGCACATATGATCTGACTTTGCTCACAAAGATTATTCATCTTGTGATGAAAATAAAGTGAAGAATTTATAGCAATATTACTGAGAACCAACATCTTTTCCCTTGCTATTTTTTTATGAAATGTATAGACTGTAATGTTTTCTGCAAACATTTAGATCTTAATTTTCATAAGTTTATAATATATTATGCATCACAATTAAAATATTTATACATCTATACTATTTGGAAGATTTTTATGTAAAAGGAAAATGTACAAGATGCTGATATACATGAAATTTTATTTGGAAATTATAGAATTCAGCTTTCCTTATAACAGGAGCAGCAAGCAAGAAGAGGTTATAGTTAGAAAAGGAGAATCAGAATTATTATTTTAAATATTTATATGAGGGAAACCAAGGTAGTTAGAATATTTAAGTAACAGTAATAATTCAGAGCTTGCCCTCCCCCATAACATGCCGCTCCTTGACAATACACAAAATTTCCAGTTCTAAACTTGTAAATAGAATCTAGCAGTGAATTTTAAAAATGTTTTATTCATCTTAACCAAATAGAATTTGTAAGTGTAATGTTCTCTCCCTAAAGTACCCTGTATTAATTATATATGTATATAAGTATGTATGAAAATATATATTATATATAAAACGTGCATGTGTGTGTGTGTGTGTGTGTGTGTGTGTGTGTGTGTGTAACACACCCACACCCACCTGCTGTATCTCCATTAGAATGGAAACTCCTTAAGGTCAAAGACTTTCATTTTTGTCTCTGTATCTGCTAGCACAGTTCCCAGAACCGAGTAAGTGCTTAATGAATACATGTTTGTTTGATATTTTTTTTAGACTGTCCACACTATCCCTCCTCTTACTTTTTTCCCACTGTCCTGTCCCTAGTCCATTCTAAACCTTCTTTTTCCTCTATACTCTTTGCCCTGGAGATCTCACCCACTCTGCAATGATTGTCTCTATGCAGGTGATGCCCCAAATCTTTATTTCCACATTTTAACCTCTGTTCAGCTGCAGTGCTGTATTTCCATTTGTAACCTGGATTTCCCACCACCGACTAATCTCTACATGTCCAAAATTAAATTTATCCCCTGCCAAAGACTGCCCATGTTCTGGACATTTCCATTTCTGCTGAGAATATCACCACTTCCTATTCACTCAGGCCACTAAGCCATCTTTGACTCTTTCCTCTTCTTCCTTTCACACACAATCAGTGGCCAACTTCTGTTAGTTCTACTTCCTTTAACCTTAATTAATCCTTCACAAAACCACCAAATTGATCTTTCAAATATTCCAGTCCCACTCCAATGCCTTTCGTGGATTTTTTTTTTTCTGATGGAGGAAACTGCAAGCTCCTTAATGAAACACTGAAGGTCCTTCACAATCTGACTCCAAGGCTACCGCTAGATTTTACGTGGTTTGCTGTCTTTTCTACACTATTGCACCCAGTTCTCCCTCATTTCAATCCAATTTACTTGCATGACATGGCACCACTTTCCTGATATCATGGTCCTCTTCAAGAGTGAAGGGCAAACAACAACCACAACAACCAGACAAATTAGACCCCCTCATTATTCTTCCATTTTGTCCTGCTCTTTTCTTCCTCTGTTTGTTCATCCTGTTTGTTTATCACTCACACCTGGAACACAATCCAGTCATTCTTTCTCCTGCCAAAACCTATCTTTTCATTGAAGAAACAGGTCAGATGTAATTCTTTCAAAGCCTTCCTTATTCCCATCTGAAAGCAATGTATCATTTAGCCCTATCACACTCTACCTAATATTGAATGTACCTGGCCACACATTCTCTCCCCAACTATTATATTAAACAAGGATTAGGCTAATTTTCAGTACTGTAGTCCTAGCTGGACACTCTAAATAAATACGTAGTGATATCAATTGATGTCCCATAAGAAATTATGCTCTCAACTAAAGTACACTGTTGACCCAAGTCAAGACTCAAGTGCATAGAGAAAAGAGGTGTTGATACATTGATAATCCTACTGGCATCATTTATTTAAAACCAAAAAACCCAACCCAAACTTGTTGATTTCTGGTTGCGAATAAGGTTCTTACCTGGCTTTTGGTTGCGGCCACCTTTGCAAAGAGTGCTTGGGACACTTTTGCTCGCTTCATTTCCTGCTGAATCTCATCGTAAATGGAAGCATTAATGTTCATGGCATTGTTCTCTGGCTTCCCATTCCGCTCCGTCGCAATTGTCGCTGTTTTTACCTATGACACATTTTAAATATGGCAGTCATTCTTTGGCAGGGAACAGAGATATTGCATTGTTCAGAAGATTTGCAAACACTGTTTCCAAACTGGATGTTGTTGTACTTTGACAATAGCCTTTTCTACAATTCAGTCATCTACCATTATGTCCTGCCCAGATATCAAACTGCCTGAGCTAAGGAAGTCATATTGTCACAGGTGACTGCATTTGTAATAGGAAAGTCACTGCCAACTTACAACTAGGAATTACAGTGCCATAAAGTGAGTTTTCTGGAAAACAGACAATAGCTCCAAAGACTTGAAAACCCTAAAAGAATTATTCCCCAATTATCTTAAACTGCAATTCTAACCTAAAAAAAAAAACAATTAAAATCCTAATGTAGAGTGAGATTTCTTCATTGGTGCCCAATGCCTAATACAGATAATTATATCACTGATAGGTATTACATATTCGTAGCCTTTTAAATATTAGACTTTGCTTTTACGCTTTTCCCTCTTATCTGTTTCATTTTAAAAATCTTCCATAACAAAGCAATTTACAGTACTGCATATTTAAATCTTCTATCCATCCATGAAACAGGTATGGTGCCTTTCCTAATTATCATAAAGGCTTGTTCTACTTTACACGTGTATGTCCAAGCTGTTCTGTAATTATTCCATCTTTTTCTGGCAACCATGTATATAGTTTTTCCTTTTGACTTGTGTCCCCACACTATCAAGGACTATTTCCCTCTATCTAAAAAGAACATTATTGTACATTACTCAAAATGCACAATGGTTCAATAAGATTTTTTTTTTTACAATATGTGACCTTGAAGTGAAACATCAGCACTGAAGTGTATCAATGGATATGAAAATGCCAAATTGATAATTTCAGGCAGTGTCATAGATCTTGGGCAAAAGCCAAATTCAACTTTAAAAGCTTACTGAGCTTACTGATGTTACTGTTGGCTTTTTTTTTTAAGTTCAAATAAGTAGATGTTCTGCTACATTTACATTTTTTAAATGTAGGGTAATATTAATTAACTTGAGAACCTTCACAAAATCTACACAGAAATATTTTCTTCACTGTGAAATTAAACATTATCTGGTTTAGAAGGAAAATCTTATCACAAATGTGTAATATACTTCTCCAACTACAAGAATTCCTTAGAGACCTAATTTTGTAGAGGACTGTATAGACATCTAGGACTTTTCTATTAGTAACTTTAAAATATCAATTATTAATATATAGCAGAAATATAAAAAAACAATTTTAGAATGAACTAATAAAATCTGAATTACAAAAGATACATTTCCCCCTTATAATGTTACACTATTTGTCAGATGTAAAAACTCATTTCCATATCCCACAAAATCCTGGGCATAAGGGTGGTTCTAAACAAGGGAAATTATTTTTTCTCCCATAAATACTAAACTTTTTAAAAGACAAGTGCTTCAAAAATTTATGTTCCTAATTTTATAAAATTGTTCTTGAACTCTGAGGCAATCATTATATTGGTTGAATGTTCATATTGCTTTTTGAAAACAGAGAAGCTGCTGATAAAAACAGAAGAGAAACAAATGCCCTATGAAGGAAGTAAGGCACCGCCCTGGACAATAGTTTCCCCTCACTACTAGCAGTTGAGTGACTTTGGGAAACTCAACTCTTCTGACCTTCAGTCGCCTCACCTTTGAAATGTTGTTGTCAAGCTCTCAAGAACAGGGCCTAGAACAGAAAATTCCTTGAGGGAATCCCTTCCAGTTTTGGAACTAATGATCCTAACTATCTAATGACCTTATCATAGATGTAGTGAGATAAAAAGTCCTGGTAAAGTAATTTGGGAAAGGATATTGTAGGGTCCCCAAAGAGCTAACATATTCCCAGAAAGTGCCCATATCACTGTTGTTTAACATTTCAATTTATCTATCAGATGGTCCTGCTTTGAGGCAAGAGTTCATGTCATGGTAATGCTTTCAATCACTGTTCCTCCACCCCCTTCACTGCTTGAGTGATTAAAAAAGAAAAAATTCAACATTATATTGAAAATCCTTTGTTACAGAAATTCTACTGGGGATATATATTCCAAAAAACATTGGAGGCAAAGAGTACAGTTAGAGCAATCTACTTAACAAAATGTAAAGTGTAAACTAAAAACATATCTCTGGGTACTTCTCAAAAACAACTCTTTTTAACTCCTTTGCAAAATGCACATGCTTGCTCTAGAATTTAACATATGGCATCGGGACTTCGTTCATCTCTTTCAGTCCTCCCATTTGTTTTCTGGGTTCTGTCCAGCACAATTTCTCTTGAAAGATCACAACTTTAACTAAAAAAGCACAACTTATAAAATCATATAAATAATCCACTCAAAAATCTAATATCATCATATATCACAGCTGAGGCTATTTTCAGGTGGAAACCAAGTTCTTGTCAAGCTGCTTTTCCAGGTTTTTTTTTTTTTCTGAAAACAAAGAATGTAAAAGCACTGCAGTGTTTACAAAGGCAAGAACAGTAAACCTTCCTTAGTCATTTAAAAAATATTTAGAAAAACTTATCCATCCCAACTTATCTGTTCAGATACATATCTCATCATAGAAGATTGATTATGGTTAGGAGAAGTTACAGAAACACAGTTTTTCAAAACAAGGCACATGCTATTGCTTAAGGGGTAACCAAGTTGAGCAGGTTTTCACAACCAGGGAAGCTCACATTTTTCCCCCAGGGAAAAACTGAAATAAAATTTTTTTTTTATCTCACATGCTCTACTAAATACTCTTTTAGTTTAGAACAACAACAACAACAACAACAACAAACCCACACCCTTTTTAAATCCAGGTTTAGCTTTTAATGTTATGCCCTAAATTAAAATTCATAAAGTGGCTCATTCCAGGCAAAACAAACTCCTTTTCAGCTCTACTCAGCAAACAGCACAAGCAGTATAATAAATGCAGTTGCTTTCAGAATAGCTTACATCGAGGCAGGATTTGCTACACACTCCAAGAGTACAGGGGTGCCCAGAAGTACTGTTAGATTTATGTGTTGGGAGTGTTTGTTAGCTCCTCTCCCCTGTGGGCATGGGTGATACCATTTGGTGTATTCATCATCATTTATCATTAAGGCAAAATTTTTCAGTTTCAAAAATCAATTCCTGATGAGATATAGAAGGCATAAGATTCTATTAGATGATATGAATTTGAGCATTTCCCATAATCTGTGTCCAGTATTCTGTTGCTCACGTGTTTCAGACATGACAATTCTGTGACCTCATTTGTGGTTTTATTGCAAAAATACTGGAATGGTTTGCCATTTTTTTTCTCCAGCTCATTTTAAAGATGAGGAATCTAAGGCAAACAGGGGCAAGTGACTTGACCAGGATCACACAGCTAATGCCTGAGGTCAAATTTGAACTCAGATCTTCCTGATTTCAGATTCAGTACTATCTACTGTGTTCTTTACTTGCCCCCATCCTTCAAGTGTTGAGCATAGTTGTATGTAAAAGTTTGTATGTTGCAAGGTTCAAGAGGACCTTGATATAGAAAAGTTTTTGTGAAGACAAATTGGAGTAAATTTGGGGAAACTATTCTGATCCAAGTCTTCACAACGTAGTCTGGATAATTCAAGCATCAATACTGCACATGTGATTGTAAGAAAGGAAACTAAAAATATAAGATTTAACTTAGCAATATTGCCTAAATATGCAAGATTTAATTTTGAAGTCTTTTTAATTTGTGTCTGAAAAATACTCACTGTTATGAGAAATGACTGTTTATATTATATTAATACATTAATACATTTAAAATATTGGTTTGTGTGTGTTGAGAATCTTTTATCTATTTAAAGTAATAAAATTACTTTGCTATAAAATTTGCATATTTATTTTCTAACTTCTAAAGAAGAAACACAAGAGAAAAGTTTTTTTGAATGCTATGTCATTTGGAAGCTCCCTATAACATGACCCATAGTATAGATCTATGCCATTGAGTCCCAGGTATTAGTGTAGCCATTTTAAAATCAGATGATTCTAAAATATCTTCCTTGTGTCAGAATCTCTGGAACAATGCATTCTGCAAAAGAGCAGGTTAGGGTAGAAGGAGTCAGAAGGATACTTCTACGAACTTTAAATTGAAGAAGATTTTTCACATGTATTTACACATAATCAAAATATTTCTTAAAGAACTATTTTCCAAAATATGTAATGTACATAATCAATACTTAAAATGAGTAAACATATACTTTAAAAAGAGATCTTAAAAGTTGCTAATAATTTTCTCTCAAAAAAATGACTGTTGATTTTTCTCTGAAGCTCCAATTAAAGAATGAATTAAAACTGTTTGATTATAGAGATTTGTATCCTAAAACTGATTCAAGACTTTGTTCTTTTTAACAGAGATGTGGGGAGGAAGCAGGACACAGACTATAAATGTCTGATTTTACATAAACTGCCACACACTTGTTATATAAGGAGGAGTTTTACATAGTACATTAAGGTTTGCAAAGAACTTATCATTTTATCTTCACAACAACCTTGGGAGACAGATACTATTATTATTATTATTATTTCCACCTTACATATGAGAAAACTGAGGCAGACAGAAGTTATGACTTATTCAGGGTCACACAACTAAGAAGTATCTGAGGCCAGATGTGAATTTAGGGCTTCCTTTCTCTAAGTCATGCACTCACTTCATCCAATGTGCCACCTATGGTTCTATGGTGAGCGGGGAGGATATAAGATGATTTCCAAAAAAAATATGAAGAAGTTATTTTTAAAAATTGGCCTGGAATAGAGAAAATTATTTTTAATTCAATTCAAATATTTTAAGTGCAAGATCCTGTCACTTTCAGAAAATGATGAAAAATGGCATTACTGAAATGTAGCCTAAATTTGATTTAGAACGCTTGGAAAGATCATCCAGGAAGTAACCTTTTAAATCCCTAAAAGTCTTCATTGACTGGTTGCTTGGTTCATATTTTTTTCATAGGCTCATAGGAATTGGAAGTTATTAAATTGATCTGAGGAGGCAGAACTGTCCCTAAATTTTTGAATTTAGGACAAGCTTAAATGCATCTTCAGTGCACACTCCAAAAGTGACCCAATGACATTGACAATCTCAGGCTCTAATCTAATCCAGCCCAAGAAATATTTATTGAGTATCAGCAGTTTAAAGCTAGAAGGCATCCTTGAGGCATCTAGTTGAATCTCCTCATTTTACAGATAAGGAAACTGAGCCCCATAGAGTTTAAAAGTGACTTGAATTTAGTATCATCTCAGGAGTTTTTTTTCCATGTAGGCCACCCACACACTCAATGTATTCACAATAGCATAAATTTTCATCTTTCACTAAAAAGAAGATAGTCTCATTTTCCCATTCTAAAATGAGTTTGTTTGGTTTTTTACTACTCCTTTGTGATTTTTGGTGAGAAACAAATGTTTTAATATAACCCAGATGAAATCCTTCAAAAGAGCTGTTTTAATAGAGGGAAAGTAAAGGCTGGCGATGAGAGGGTGGGTCATAACTGCCCAACCATAAGGGACGATCAATTAATTAGTTCCTACCCCAGGCTCATCCCACTGAATATTAGGGAAATACAGAGATTCTAACTTATTTTCTCCATTTCCTATGGCAAGCTGATCTTTTATCAGCCATAATATAAGAAGTCACCCTCTCATTCATCTTAACTTTTTCTAATTTGGAGAGCGCTAGGGCTATTTTGTTATATTAGAGAATATGCTGTACTAAATCTTTTTGTTTGCCCCTGGGATCAAATTAGGGTGAAGGAGCTCAGAAGATGCCCCCCCAAAAGGGATGATAAGTGTTTTATGCATTAGAATATTGTCCTCACTTTACATGTGAAGAAAGTAAGTGGTTGGGCAAGTTGGCCGGGTAAGTTGGACAGTCACACAGCCAGTCAAAATATGAGGAAGATTTAAATCTTAGTCTTCCTGATCCCAAGGTTAATGATTCATCCACTGAGCCACAACACATCCTTTGGAATTACCAGGAGAGAAGTGAGTGAACCAAGTAGTTCAATTTATCACATTTTTGCTAAAGTCTAGTTTAACTCACATCTCAACTTAGACTGTCCTGGGTTCATTCACATTAAAATGGGTTTAATTTATTCTCATCCCCAGGACCCAAATAGGGATCATTACAGCAGTGTGCTTTGGAGATTGTATTTGGGATATGACTTGATAAGAGACACATCAAGATTTCTCAATCATGTCGAATGCATAGAGAATGATCTGAAGCTGGTCTAGGTCTCTCAGGGTATCTGTACATCTTTTCTCTTGATTTTTGTTCCTTTGTATTTGATTAGAATAGTGCACGGTACTTTTGTCCATAAACCAACTATAATTGCTATGTTTTTGGTTCACAGCCTTTTTACTGATGATGTACCATAAGCACGTTAAAACTTCATGTGTGGTTTATTATCACTAATTTTTAAAAGTTGCTATATTTCAATTGCTGCTAATAGTATTACTCCTACACTACTCTAGGGTATGCCTTTAAAAATATAAAACACATGTTTCAATGCCACTTAACTAAAAAAAAATCAAAAGAAGTTTTAAATTAAAGTATTGAATTAAATCCACTCAAGACAAAATTATTAACCTTTAATATTATCTAACATTAAGTTGTGCTAAGTGGTTTCCAGGTTGGAAACATTAGTATTTAATAATCTTTAATTTTTTCCTTTTTATATCCTAGCTGCTACCAATTCCTGTCCCCTCTACCTTTGGTTAACATCTTTTACATTCATCTACTTTTTTTTCTGTTCCCACTGGTACCAACCTACTGAAGGTTTTAAATAAGTCTTCCTACCTCCATTCCCTTGAACCTCTAATTTACCCTTCATATCACTGCTAGATTAATCTTTCTTATACATGGCTGTATTATGATGCTCATGGTACACACCTTAGTGGCCCCTATCACCTACTAAGCTAGTCAACAAACATTTATTAAGCATCTACTAAGTGCTAGGCACTGTGCTAAGCCCTGGGTGTACAAAAATAGGCAAAAGATAATCTCTGCTCTCAGAGAGTTACAGTTCAAGTATCTTTATCTGCCATATAATGGTCTTCCACATTATTACACTTAATAGGCACTTAGCTAAGTATTTCTTAAACTAATTTTTTTTTTTTACTTTCCTCCATAAGAGCACAGTAAATACAGCATTAGGCCTGCACTTGAGAAGATCCAGTTCAAATCCAGTTTCTTACTTAATACTTAATTACTCCCTACTTATTACTACTTACTAGGTGTAAGATATTGGGCAAGTCCATCTAGGGGAGGAAGTGGGGGAAAGGAGGAAAACATTTGGAACAGAAAGTTTTACAGGGGTCAATGTTGAAAAATTACCCATGTATATGTATTTTAAACAAAAAGCTTTAATTAAAAAAATGTTTTTAAAAAGATGTTGGGCAAGTCATTTAACTTTTTGTACCTTAGTTTTTCTAAGTATAAAATGTGAATAGTAATAGTACCTCTTTCTCATGGTTATTGTGAAAATCAAATGACATGATATTTGCAAAGTTAGTCCACTGCTTGGCAAGTAGTAAACATTCGACAGATGCTATTCCTTTCCAACTATTCTACAGGGTAGCCCAACTAGTTGACTTCCTTTCCCAAACATGCTTTTATGTTTCTGCTTAAGGGAATCCTTTTTTATTTAATGCTGACCCTATCTTCTCTTCATCTGCTCAATTCATGCTCACTTTTAAAATGAAAATCAACATGAATTCAATAACACTCTTCTTCCATGACCTCACAAAGTGATTTATTCACTTTCACCATAAGGTACCTGCCATATAATATTTTTACAGATAGTATTTGGATCTCATAGGTAAGCTACTAAACTTTATGAAGGAATAGGTTCAAGTCTACCTTTTCCAATCCATCACGTACACAAGTACAAAAGTGAAGTGCTTAATGCACAGGGCCCATGTCATTTCCCTTCTCCAAAAGTACCCTATTATCTCTGTGATAAAAAATCAACCAAAACAAAAAACAAACAACAACAACAACAACAACAAAAACCAGGCTCCCCTCAGGGCTTTAAAGAACCTTCATCCTCTGGCTCTAATCTACCTTTCTAGACTTCTATTGTTGTCCCCTTTACACATTCTAGGTTCTGGCCTAATGGACCCCACGCTTGCCATTCTTCACACATAAAAGCCCATCTTCCCAAATTGGCACAGATTGCTGTACAGACCAGCTTGCCTCCTCTCTCACTCTGCTCTAGAATCATGAGTTTCCTCCCAAGTCCAAGTGCCACCTCCTACAAAAGTCTATTCCTGATTTGCCCCCACATTGTCTCCTCTGCCCCAAAGTTGGCTTGTACTTCCTTTAGAAATATTTCTCATTTTCTTGTGTTTTGTGTGTGTTTTCTCTGATAAGCTATATATTTTTATTTTTGCCTTTTTATCCTTAGCCCATAAGACAGTATCTAGAACAATAGTACTTCATAAATGCTTTTCAATGCATTCTATTTCTTTCAGCATACAGAATCAGACTCTGCAAAAAGTAGGCACTCAGTAAGTTTTTGCTGCATTAAGGAATCTTTAATGAAGTAGGAATCCAATTTAAGGACTGATGTTACAGAAAAGACAAAGTGATATATATATAATGCCAGAATCATCTTACAGTTCTATTGGATAGGTAACTATTTGGCTTTGACAAACCATTTTAATTCTAAATTAACTTCCCTATGTAATTCTGTATTACTTATACGTTGTATTGACTCAGTATTTGCATTATTGGCCAGGTCTACATAGCTTAGAGTAGCCTGATTAACTGATTAATTTTGGAAACATAGATAGGGCATATAAATAATTCAGAACAAAATAAATTATTTCTGTCGTCTTTCCCAATTTATAAAGAACAACAGTCTGTAAATAAAAGAATACTATCCACTAGTAATTTACAATAAGAGTAACTTGGTTATATACAAACTATATTCATTGATGAGACTTTGCAGTAGTATGGCAAATACATCTTGCTGGAGGGGACCAATAGGTTTAATTCATATTAGGACACAGAAAATAAAAAGCTGTACTTAAGTAAAGGCAATCCGTGTGATGAAAGCATGATGATCAAATCCAAGTTATTGCTCTGAGGAAACATGGAGAACTATGAGGACTGTAGTTTTAAGTAGCGTGCCAAATAACCCACTGCAGTATCCATTTTAATGATGAATTATCAATGTCAGAGCTTAGGTTAATAACAATCAACAGGATTGAGAAGAGTTAATTCTATCTAACAGATGCATGTGGGACAAGGTGCAGATGTACATTTACTAAGCATGTTTTCTTTAGCCAGACAGTGTGAGCCCAGCTCTAAGGTTGTGAAGACAAGAACTCCATGGACCTCAGGTTTAAGCAGCTTTTTCTCCATTGGAGAGATATAAGATGAGATAGCAGATAAGTTTAAAAATCATCTCTTTCCAAGGGTCAGAGGGATTTTGGTAAAACAGTTTAGGATTTGTGTAGGATGGTGACCTTGAGCTGAGCCTTGAAGGAAGACACTCTTAAAAAGGACTACAGGCAAAGCTAGTTTCATGTTACTGAGATGTTTTGTATGAAATGACAATACACAGAGTATAGAACTTAATAGCATTTATGCTAGAAAAGGATGGTCAGTTAAATAATGCTAACCCAGTGCATTTACACTTTATTCTGCTGTTTGCTGATAATGCATTAAAAGTCTTATTGCATATAATATTTCAGGGTACTCTTATGCAGAGTACAGCTTGGGATGAATAGTTACTTTACCTTGAAAAGTATTTTCTGGTGAATTTTTACATCCCAACTCAATTAGGAATAAGCCAAAGAACAACAGACCACTGATTAACACAGTCCATACAAAGTAGGCTTTTCTTTTACTATGTTATAGTATCTAATTTCTTTCCTAAAAAATTTCTCCTTATTACTTCCCAATTTTACCTTCATTAGAATAAGTATATATCAGTCCAAGGTGACTACTTTGAAGACAAGAACACTCATTTAGATGCATAAGTTATAGTAAGCTTGTTTTAAAAATATACACACAACAAACCCCAATCACTTTCATTACAGTATAGTCACTCCATATGCTAATCATGTCTAGCAATGAAAGTCTATTGAAAGGTCTCAGACTAGAAGCTAAGTCCATAAGTTTTTTGTTTGTTTGTTTTACTATAGGAACATGAACAGAAATAAGTGAAAATTTCTCTTTTTTCCCTTGGGTGAAAAACTTATAGTGAAATATAAAATATACCTATTTCTGGGAAAATGGACAAAATTCTTTATGGATCCCCTTTTAAAGCAGCTTTCAAGGACTGTATAAAACTTAATTATGAAAGATTACAAATGAGATGATTTGTAATTGGCACCAGCTGCAGTTTATATCGGAAAGCATAAATACAAATAGAATTATTTTTTCTTACTACAAAGCACAAAACTCTGGACCTGAACTGGAGGGGGAAATTGACTTTTTAAACTATTCTTTTCTTTTATTTAAAACGTCTTCCCTTAACAATGCTAAGAGAAATGGCTGATGACTGACTATATTTTGCATAGAACAGCAAACCACCTTAAAAAAAATCTACATAGGATTCAAAGGAGGAAGGATTTTTTGAGATAGTCTAGTTTGAAGGTTCTTAACCTCTTTAGATGTCATGGACCCCTTGGCTAGCAGAGGAAGCCTCTGTCCCTTTCTCAGAATAAGGTTCTTTGAAAATTTCACAATGCAAAGAAATGCTCAATTTCAGTTAAGGGTTAGAAAGAAAATGGATCTTTTTTTTTTTTTTTTTTTTTTTTAACTGATTAACTTCTGGGGCTGCCAGAAATCGATCCACACTCCTGTGGGCTACAAACTCCTTTGGAAGATCTAGGATCTGTCCAAGGTCTCCAAAGCCAGGATTCAAAATCTGGCTTTATTTCCCCATAAAGATTCCACAAGAGCTTGGCTGTGGGAGGACCGGTTGGATGTGATGAAGCTTTTAGGGGTGCAAGCCCTGCTCGGACAAGACTCATGAACTGGGAGATTCTTTTACCTGGGGAGGCCGGCTGGGGGGCGTGCTAATCAGAGGAGCTGGACCCATAGCGGAGGCTGCATTCAGACTCCTTTCCCTTTCGTCCTGGTAAATTCGATCCCTTTCAGCTTCCGGCAACTGTAAGAAGTTCTGCATGGCCCGGAGGTTAACCAGCAGGGACTGGGAGGCAGTCTTGGGATCTTCTTCCTTGCGGAGGATTTCGGAGAGCAAGCCCTGCGGGAGATGGAATGGAAAGCGTGAGCAGCGCTGTCCGGGGCTGGCACGCTGTGCCAAGCCATCCCGAAGCGTTCCCTTTTCTTCTCCACTGTGTTTGCGAATGAACAATCAGAGGCATTAATTCTGCATAGGAATATATTAGTGACAATTTAGGTGGTGTAGAAGAGAGCCTCAATTGTTGGCTTAATTTTATTAAGCATCTGCTTTACATACAACATAAACTGAATCTGCCTAATTGGTCTCCTTCCTTTTAGTGGCTTAACTTGCCATGAAATCTTTCACAGTTAGACAATTGAGAGAAGTTAAGATGAAGTGAAATCCTCAGCTCAGCAACATTAGATTGCAGAGTTCTCATGCTGGCTACACCAAAGCTGCAGAAAAATCAGCCGTTCAATATGGAAAGAAAAAAGCCATCTTGAGAAAGGAAAGACGGACTTTAAAGGGAAATGCTTCAAAAATTTGATTAAACAAATAAAAAAAAAATTTCTCCCAAGGCACCACTTTAGAAGCATTAAAAATATTGCACATTAGAATATAACCAGCTCAAATTATTTAAAAATAAGTGACACCAATTGGCCTTTCAATTTTATACTGGAGAATTACACTGACATACTCCAAATACTTCCAAATACTCTCCTGCTATACCAGTAATCTAATATGTGTAATGCTGAAATTTTGAACTTCAGAAGACGCAGATGTAATTTGAAATACATAACTGCTTTTCCACATTACAAGGATCCACAATAGAATGTTAATGAAAAGAACATTTGTCCTTTTATGAAAATAGAATTTAAGAGGTTGTATAGAAAATCTGTATTTTCTAGATTACTAGCACCTCAAGTAAATCATATTAGTAATTTCTAGGCTAAGAATGGTCATCAGCAGCATGAGAAAATTATTGTGGCAAAAGAGAGCTTTTATGATTGATTTACCCCTTCAAGGTGGTCATTACTATTTTACGACAAATTCTTTTATATTTTTTGAGGAATGCTTTTAAGAAAGTGAAGATTTCTTTCTAAATATTTCAGTTAATTTTTTTTTAATTTCTAATTTTCAAGGACTTAACTTCCTTCCTTTTCCCCATATCCATTGCTTTGTGTGGAATTATGTTGCGATCACCAGAGCTGAATTTGCTTGAAACAAAATGGAACCATAGACCAAAAGTTTGATAGATGAAGAGGGCTCAATATGTAACTGATCACCAATACTTATGACTTCCCCTTCCAAAGTCTTCAAAAATATACTATTTTGGGGGTAAAAAACAAGAGTCTAAAGGATAGGACAGTTTGCTAAAAAGAAGTGCTTTCACGATGTTATGGCATTTTAAAAGATTATCTGTAAATACCTTTATTTTTAAAATTTGCTAAAGTAGATCACTGTCAGAATTGTGGGGTGCAGACTTGATGTGGACAATACTTTCTTCCAAATTCAAAGTGAGAAACTTGCATATTGGGGATAGCTTCTAAATAAACATGCTCATATTTTATGTCCATGTTGCATAAACTATGTCATTATAAGATATGACAACTACCAAATATTAGTTGTAACTTCAAGAGAAGTACACAAATTCGATTGAAAAATGAGAACAGAGTCTTGCAGCACTTGTCTTTAGACAGAGGCTAATTTCTATACAGTGACAAAGCCTGCAGTCAATTCAGTTTAAATCCAACCAAAATCAGTCATCCAGACTGTTTATCTGCATGACATCAAATGGCCGGTTCAACAGAATTTGCAAGTGAATTGGTTTACCATGTGGTATTATAGCGGCACAGCCTAAGAGATTTCTTAAAAAATGCAAAATGAAGAACAGGGGAACATTCCCTCCTTTCTGCCCATGTCCCATTTTGCCCAAATATATACTGATGATTTCATAGATATCATTAAAAGAAAGCAGGGAATAGAGCCAGAAAGATTATGAAATGACTGTGTGTATGAGAGACATACGTGATAAATATATCATCCATATTATATTCTTATTAAATGAAATGCATGCACAGTATTCAAAAACACAGTGTAAAAGGGTAACTAGTCAACTCCAATTCAAAGTCATACTTCAATGAGACCTATGACAGTCTTGGAGAGATTATGGTGGAGTAGACAAGACCCAAAGGAACAGGCTATGTATGGGACAGAACGGTTTGAAAGAAATCAAATAAATCTCTTCTAAGCAATTATATCAGAAAACTCGAAACTAGACTTGAAAAAATTAAACTGCTTTTTAAATGTCCATTCAGAGAAAGAATAGACTTGTGACAGCACAAAAGTATAATAGAGAAAAAGTAAAGAAAAGAGCAAGCTTGGGGAAAGGCTCCATGTTTCATTCCTTCCTGTGTCTAAAATGAAAAATTCCCTGTTTGGATTAGGGGTGGAGGCAGCATGGCTCACTGAGTAAAAAAATAAATAAATAAATAAAAGGCTAATCTTAAAGTTTAAGGAGCTGGTATAATTAAGTTTTATTGAAGGTCTCTCCTGTCAATTACCAGCCATATTTAAGACAAGTATTGTGGGAAAAAATTATTTTCATTTAGCATAATTATCCTAATGGGTCAAGTGCAAGTGCAATTTTTTGCTTTAAAACTCTTGGAGATAACTGAATCATTGACGCAAGTACTGAAGAAGTTGAAGGTAGCCAGTGTAGATAATACCAGATAGTTTGAAACCAGTTTACCCATTGCTTTCAATGGGGGGAGTGCCCCCTGGTGGACAACACATGGGAAAAATAGCTACAAAACGTTTTGACCACACTGTATGAATATGTTAAAAATATTACTGGGCCAGTTTGGAAAAATTTTCCCAAAATATAGGTATCAGGACGTAACTACAGGAAAACACTTGAATAATTAAGTTGCTTTTGCAGGTACAGCCATTGTGATTTTGTTCCCCCTTATAGGTGGGAATATGTGGAGACTTGCTTTTACTATATCGAAAGGGTCAGTTCATAATGCACAAAAGTAATTCAGTAACAAAATCTCTTTCGGTTAATGGCCCAAGATGAAACTGCCTTCCAATGATTTCTGCTATTCAAATCAATAGTGACATAGCACAAATCCCAGAGTCTATCACTTATTATCTAATATGAGGTATTAAAATGTATGGATACAAACTTATTGAATGTAATTATTATTTTATTACTTTGTCCAGTTTTGGGGAATGGAACCTTGTCTATGACATCATGCTAAAGTCATGATCACATTATATGACCTCTCATAGCCTCACGTCTCACAAAAATTAAAATGTAGATAATATAGCCTACTGTGGCAGCAGACCAGTATCTCATATGCTGTGTTTGAGAACTTCAAAGGCATATTCCTAGTATTCATCAAGGGCAAGGTCCTTACATGTATCTGCATCATCACTTTCACACACACACACACACACACACACACACACACACACACACACACAATTTTTACCATCATTAAAAAACAACTATACTGAAATTCATCCAAATGTTCTTTTTAAAAGGACAAAAATAAAAAGTAAAAATGCAGGAAAACTTAGCTAGTTGGGAAATGCACATTTAATACCAGTTTTATCCATTTCCCTTCTTTAAAGTCCTATTGTGATGCTTCATTCTAAAATAGGAAAGACCCTGAGTTCTTAAAAGACTTCCTAGCAGAGAATGAGCTCTAAGCCCCTGAAATGGCTGTTTTCCTCATGCCTTGAATGCTTTCCCCTTGCAACCTCAGACCCACAGAGTTCCTTGATACTTTTAGCATTTATGTTCTGCTCAAGTGTCTTCCTGTCGAAAGTCCTTCCTGGTCTCCCCAGTTGCTAATGCTTTCTCCACTAAGATTACTTTCCATTTAATATGTATTTCTCTTAGGCGTCCTGATATCTAGATATATGCACATACAGGTGTGTATATATGTGTGCATATAAATATGCATTTCCCCCCATTAGAATATATGTAAGCTCCTTGAGGGCAGAGTTTAATTTTAAGAGAGTCCATCTGTTGAGTGAAAACTATACTAGCATGAAACAATCCAAATGGCACATGGCAAGAATGAGGGAAGATGGATGGTCCACTGGTACTCTGGGGGAGAAGAAAGGAAAGAAGGACTCTAGAATATTAGAAGGGTCCACTGTGAGGAACATATGGGAGGGGGCAGACAAGGATCATTATTTCCCATCGTTGGACAGGACTAGGCAACTAGGTAGCAGCAGAGTGAATGGAGCACTGGGCCTGGAGTTAGGGAAACAGGAGTTCAAATGAGGTTTTAGATACTAGCTGTATGATGTTTGCCACATCTGTAAGAAGGGGATAATAATAGTACCTACCTACCAAGGTTGTATGAGAATATTTGTAAACCGCTTAGCACAGTCCCTAGCACATAGTAGGTGCTTTATAAATGCTAGCTATGATGATGATGATGATGATGATGATGAAAGGACATTCCCCTTAAAGGGAGGTTTTTCCAGTGTTAATCTATAATTATTTAAACTGATTTTTAAAATTGAGAAATTTCAAATTATTTTGCAATTTAGGTTTATGACTGGAAAGTGAAAGCATTCTAAACTTTTTCCAAGGGGAAAAAAATGAATTTATAAAGAGATTCCTAGACCTATTTATTTTTCTATTTCCAAAGAAGAGTTTGCAAGTCATTACAAGCATAGTTCATTACTAATTGTAAAAAAATGTTCAATAAATATTATCAGTACTTCCCAAAGCTAATTATGAATTCTTTAAAACAGCAGATAAATGAAAGTGTCTGCCAATTTGAACAAAAACATAGCCTGTCTGGCCTCCACTTTGTCTCCTCTTTGAACATAATCACTGATTCAGATAGATTTTTATCAGCTTCATGGAACTTCAAAGCATCTACAAAGAAAATATGATTTGAAGAAACCTCCCCCAAATATGTAAAGCACCTCTGAATGCCCCATTTGCAGTGAATTTGAAATCACATGTCCAGGTGAAAGATGATTTTCTAACTCCACCCACTCACCTGGCTCTTTGCCAAGTAAGTTATAAGGAGACACATTCATCTATGTCGTTTAGTAGCATGGGGAGAGCTGTCATGGTGGTGTAATAGCACCTTTTTACCTTTGATTCAATAGTGATATGGATAGTGTGCTTTTTCTTAAATTACACTGCAAAGAATTATATGAACACAGTGGCAATTTCTGTTATACTTAAGCAGGCAAATTTCTCTCCACCAGATAATTTACAGAACTCAAATTCAATAAAACATTGCATGATGGTCCATTACTGTTATCAGTTTTGAATAATCCATCTTCATTCTTCATTTTACTGGAAAATAAAGTGTGCCAAAGACAAAAGGGAAAAGAAAAAAAAGGCAAAGGCCTAAGAATGGAATCTGAGTAAACTCTGGGTTTTATTTTAAAATCCCACTATTACATAGACATGTCCAACATGTATTATACATGCGACATCTATAGAAGCTGTATGTTCGATGCGTAAATAGCAACTTTCCAGCAGTATATTAAAGCTGGTAAGTGCTTATTTAGAAGCTTTAGAAAAATCTGAAAAATATATAGGCTTACACTTAAAACAGGCACAATTAATTGGCTCCTATTGAGATTTAGTCTCTTCAGTAGTAATTCAAGTAAGCGTTACTACCAAAGGCAAGAAGCAAAAAGGGAAGTCTTTCTCAAAACGTAAGAAATTATTTTCTTAAAAACATTCCCAAAAATGAATTTTATTTATGGGACAGTCTTCAGTAATAAAATGGAGAGACGTTCCTATGACTGTGAAGATCCTATGAGGCTCATGCTGATGCTTTATGTTGTATGCAAATGTAGTAAATATGAAATTCCATGGGGAGATACTCAAATGGCTCCAAGCTCAATCTCATCCTGTCCAATGATGCAGAGTGCAGTCTGTCCATGACAGCCGATTCTTAGTGTGATCCTTGTCTGCTCTACACGGTGGGTCCATCTAATGTTCTAGAGGCTTTTCTTCCTTGCTCCTTTCTCCATTCTACCAATGGAAAACTCTCACTATCCATCATTCTTCCACTTTGCTATGTGACCAACCCATCTTCTCCTACCATATATTTCCTTGATGACTTATTTTAGCCCATCCTTCTTTGAAGTTTTTCATTGATTGTAGCCTGTGCACACCCACCAGGTACTTCTCCACTGCCTGCTGGGTGATACTGTTAATTTTTAATTTTTCAGAAGCTATTGTAATACATGCTTGCCCACCATACAGAAACAATCAGAAATATTTGTGTCCAGACCATCATTGTTCCTTACTCTTCTGATTGCTTATGTGACAACAATGTCTTTGTCTGATTATGTCATAAAGCTTTGCATTTGTATGTACATATTTTACACTATTTAAAAAAAACTTAAGTTGGAATTGCACATTGTAGTAAGTGCACACAAATGTGTGATGTGAGATTTAACTGTGCAGAGCTCCAGATATATACATATGCATTAGCATGTGTATTTTAGTACTCTATGCTAACACCATACACTAACACTCTGCACCTGCTTTTATTGAAATGCATACACTTTGAAATAAACACACTACATGCATTCATATGAATGTATAATCAATAAAATAAATGCAGCTGTGTTTTTTTAAGTGTGACCACCCAAAATACATGCATGCTTGCGTGTGCAAAAACTATGTCTCAGAAACTGCATACTTAAATAGAAGAACATGGTGAAATACACCCAGCGAATGATTTACAGTGAACTGCTTCAAACACAATTGAGGAACAATTTCTTCCTGAGAACTATCCCTATTCAGCAATGAAGATGTTAACTGAAACACTTTTTGTGTCACTCCAGAATAAAATAAATAGTTCTTTTAAAATGGGTTAGACATTAACATGATTTTTATGAAGGTGCTCTGCATCTAGCTGTGCCAGATTTTCTAGATAGTTCTTTTCCTTCTCAAAAAAAGTTACATCTTAGGTGACATTAGCCACTGAGTTGGTTTCAATTATACACAAGCAAAATCCATATTTTTTCTACTATCATAACTAGTTGCTATGAATAGAAAAAGGGGATCAAAGATCTGCAGCTGGAAGGGACCCAGGAGATCCTTAGTCCAACCCTCCTTTCATTTTACAGATGGGGAAACTGAGGGTAGAGAGGTAAACTCATTTGCTTAAGTTGACATATTTATTAAATGTAAAACTTAGGATTCTAACCCAGGTAGCTAGATAGTACAGTAGAGAGAGTTTAAGTGAGTTTCAATCCTGCTTTAGACTCCAGCTGTGGAGCCCTGGACGAGTCACTGAACTCTCTGTGCTTTAGTTTTCTCATCTGAAAAATGGAGATAATAAATTTCCACTAATTCACAAAATTGTTGAGAATATGAAATGAGGTCACATATATTTAAAGGCCTTTGCAAGGCACCAAATCCCTACTCATTTTCCACTATTGAGCCTCCCAGTAATGATAGTAACATCAGTGCTCCCTCACACTAAAATTGTTGATAAAGGATGATTTTCCCTATCTCATATTCTACCAATCATTGGGGACTCTTTGCCATAAAAATAATGCTTAACATCCTAAGTATTATTTTTGGAGTTATCTTTGTCTTACTATGTTACCTCAGACTTTAAGCTATGTCCAAGATTTGTACAGGTTTAATTTGAGTCTAAGTGCTTCCTTAAGTATCCTGATTTGGTCACTGTTGGTAATGAAGAATTCCATCTATAGTAGTAACAAGTAGTCTTTTAAGCTTACTCTGATTTAATTATATATAGATATGACATTAAGTTGCCATTTAACTTTAAAATGCAGAAACAATTGTTACAGCTAAAAAAGTTAAGGCAAGTGTAAAAAAAAATCACAGCTGTGAATCAACTTATTATGTAAATTCTGCTAATGACTTTATATTGAATTATCATATATGAGACCCCCTGAACTTTGGTATTCCAACTACAAATAAAATCAAAATATAGCTTTATAGGGGCAGCTAGGTGGCGCAGTGGTTAGAGCACCAGCCCTGAAGTCAGGAGGACCTGAGTTCAAATCTGGTCTCAGACACTTCCTAGCTGTGTGACCCTAGGCAAGTCATTTAACCCCAATTGACTCAGCAAAAAGCGTGCAAAAAATATATATATATATGCATATATATATATAGCTTTATAAGAAGATAAAATGAAAACGAAATTCACATCAGAAATGCTAAAAAGAACCTGATTCCTTGAATCTAGTCACCATTAAGTAGTATCTTCCTTTTATGCTTATAGCAAAAATTCCACTTTCTATCATGGTAGCATCAGCAAAACAAAAAAAGCCATTTATTTCAAAATGCCACAGTGCAGTGGACTTAGCACTAGAAAACCTGAATTCAAAGTCTGGATTTGCCTCTTTCCACTTGTGTTATCTTGGCCAAGTTAGTTAAATTTATTTAATTCATGATTCCTCTACTGGAAGTCAAGATGGTTGGATGATAAAATGGTGTGTCAGGTCCCTTCTAGGACTAGGTCTGATGATCTTAATATTTGAAAATAATTTAGCTCAGTGTTTCTTACAACGTTTTATCCCATTAGTTCATATATACATACATATAATATGTAAATATATGTATGTCTATCTTCTCCTTCCCTTTCTTCTTCACTAAAATAAAAGTGTTCTATGTTTATTGACAAGATCATCTACTCTGAATTTACCAAACAAAGAAAAGACTCTAATAGCAAAAGCTGCATGGTGAACAGGTAACAATGGAATCATTGGGAGAAGGGAGACATACTACTGCTAGTAAAAAAAAAAAAATATGAATGACAGTGTTGAGGAGAATGACTATGCTATGCTAAGTTATTATGCTAATGAACTGCTGTCACTTAAGAGCTGATCATAGCTGGTCTCCATAATCCCCTCAGTATTTCCCCAGGATTCCTAGCTTGAAAAAAAAAAAAGTATATATATATATAGGATTTTATGATTTCCAAAGCATATTCCTTATAACAACTCCTTGAGACAAGCAGAGTAAGTATTATTATACCCACTTACACATTAAAAAACCTAAGACACAGTTGGAAAGGGGCTTGATCATGGTTGCACAGATGAAGTTTCTCACACAGGGGCAAGAACAATGCTCTAATAAATAGTTTCTAGAAATCCACTAAGCCAATGATTAGGTAAGCAACCTCGATATATCACAACCTCTTCTGACTTCAATTTTATCACCTATAAGATAGCAGAGTTCTTCCCAACTGCATGAAAGTTCCTCACATTTACAATATTCTATGATTCATGTTATTGTTCAGTCATTTCAATCTTGTCTGACTCTTCATGATCCTACGTAGGATTTTCTTGGCAAAACTATGGGAGTGGTTTACCTCTTCCTTCTGCAGCTCATTTTACAGATGAGGAAACTGAGGCTGATAGAGTTTAAGGGACCTGCCCAGGGTTACAAAGCTAGCAAGTATCTGAGGCCAGATGTGGACTTCCTGCCTCCACCTTGGAGCTCTATCCATTGCCTCCTGTGATTCACGGGATGACACAAAGACACAGCTAACGCCAACTTTTATACCTGCATTTTTGGTAGCAACTTATTCATGAAGGAGCCCTGAAAGTGATCCTATTCACAGCTGTTAATGTGGTCTCCCACTATCAAAGAAGAAGTCAATGGAACCAAAGTTATTCCTAATGCACGATCCGGAATAGCCATCAATGGCAGGTCAGGTGAAATTAAATGTGGCATTTCAGCCAGGACACTGGCAGAACGCACACTTGTAGAGATGATCCAAAAGGAGAAAATCACCAGGAACAGAAGACAAGGGACATATGGCATGCACAAATAAGAAAATCGCCCAAAATGAACCAAACTGACCTGAGTTCTGTTAAAAGCCACACGTGCAAATACTGCCTGGGAGATTCCTGCTCTTTTCAGTTCATCTCGCACCCACTGGTAGATTTCGGAAGACACCTCTGTGTTGGTCGAGACCTGTTGCTCCAACGGCTTGTTCATAGATCTACTGACAGGGGGAGGGTGGTTCAAGTACTGTTGGTTTAAGGACTGCTGGGCTAAGAGTCTGTTCACTGCATACTGCTGGTTCAGCAACTGAGCCATCACCAGCTGTTGATTTACCAACTGCGGACTAATCGGAGTTGATACAAGTCCAGGGTGCAGGTTTGGAAGAGGGGTCCGGACCGATGGCTGGCTGCCGTGCGAAAGCTGCACAGGGGATGGGGGCTGCTCGGCGGTGTTCCCTGGGACTGGCTGCTGGCCAAAGTTGACATGGTTGGCACCTTGCTGGGATAGTTCAGAAAGGCTATCCATCTCAACTACAAACAAAAACAAAACAAAAGCAAAAAACCCACCATCTCTTAGAAAATAATATAATAAAGGTCACATTTATATAGAGCTTTAATATTAGCAGAGTGCTTTACAGACACTATCCAAGGTAGGCCATAAATAGTCATGATCATTTCTGAAACAGAAAGACAATGGATTCTCCTACCACCAAAACCAACTCAAATTGAGGATAACCCATGTGTGCACTGCCACCAAATCTCACCATTTAACTCATGCACCCACTACAATAAAAGATAAAGAAGAAAATTTGTTGTTTTTCAAAATGTTGCATCACATATTTGGCTTCAGACTCTCAGATTTGTCGCTTTATGTTAATAATGTTATTTAAACAAATGACTTATAAAAGACAGTCATTTGTTTAAGGAAAGAGATGATAGATTTAGGTGAGGTAAAATATAATTCACAGCTATAATCAGTCATTCAACAAATATTTTAAAGTTCCTATGTGTCCTATATGTCAAGCACTAAGTAAGTGCTGGGGATACAAAGAAAGAATAATATGTGTGTCTATCTACATGTCTATATGCATGCAAAAGCATATACACATAGGTATACTACATATTAGGAAAAGAGAAGTAAGACCATTATTTCTCCCAGCTTCAATGTTTTCCTTCAGCTAAAGTCTTACAGGCTGTCAAAAGCCTTTCACAGCTCTCCCTAATCTTACTGCCTTCCTTCTGAGATTATCTTGAATTTACCCCATGGATACACAGTACACAGTTGTTTGCATGTTGTCTTAAGAGAAAACAAACAACAACAAAACAATTCCCCTCTTTCTTTATATCTCAAACTCAGCAGTGCCTGGAATACAGTAGGTGTTTAGTAAATGCTTGCTGACTTGCCTTGAAGACATGAGTTCAAATCCTATCTTCTATTTGTTACCCATGTAATGGGCCCATTTAGAGACTTCTGCACTCCAAAAATTCATTGAATTATTTGTGCCCGATCTATGGTAGAGTCTTTGGAGCTCATATTGGTCTGATCAGCTAGAGTTGGACACACTGTACCTTGACCCTGACATAGTGATGACATTTTGGCCATCACCTCTTCCGGAATGAAGGACAACAACCAATCATCCAATCAACACATGTGACCATAAGTAAATCACTCTTCCCTCTCTGGGACTCAGTTTCCACACCAAGCTAGATTGGACTGTGACTTTAAACCTTCACCCAGCTTTAAAGTCTGTGAACCTATGACTCTATAACATATTCCTGCTTTGAGTCTCCATGGACTTAAGGAACTAGTGTAATGGGTCAAATCTGTCCCCATTAAAAAGTTTTGTTTTTCCTAAGAATTTTTTCTACAAGAAGCTATGGTGATGAGACTATTTTGCATTCACTCTTAAAATCATTTTTACCAAAAAGAAATGGTCATTTTAATGCAGTGGTGATACTGGTGCCATCAACCCCACCCCCAGCCTTTCATGATCATACATACTGGCCAGGTACCCCACAGGGACTGACAGCTATATATGCTTCAAACATTCTGCTGCAGGGAAGATGCTGCTTTTATTTTCCTCAGTGTAAAAGCTGAACATAGAGCTGTAAATAGGCATCCCCCCAAATACCATGCTATGCTTCCCTTGTGTAGACACCAGCTAAGTCTTAATCATCATTTCTCATTATCACTAAATATTCAAACTTTACATTTGGAAGAACTTATCACACTGCTGAAGTTAACTGGCATATGCAAACTATAACCAAGAATAGGGGAAAGAAACCTATTTCTACAACCAAATGTAGAGATCAGCCCAAGTGGGCCATTCACATAGAATAGTAATTCAAGCAATTATCACAAAAGTGATGCATTGTCTTCATTACAGCCTTAAGCTATAAAAGGCAAGGAATCTGTTTGGGTAGATGGATGGTTTTTCTCCAACTACTAAAAGCTAAAACATGCTCAAAATTCAGATTCTCCTGCTTCCTAAAGTCTTTAAAAAGATATTAATAATTATTTTTGTTAATAGAATAAATTTGCAGAAGCTCCATAGAAATTGTTTTAAAACAGCATATAACAACCAAAGTTAGGTTGATATCACATACTTTACATTAACATAATTTTTAAAGACAATATAAATGTGGATGAAAGTGATGGTTCTTAATAGGAATAAAAACACAATCTCAAAATAGTGTTCGATTTTGTGAACATTAAGAACTTCCTGATAAGTTGCAGAAACTGACTTGGACTCTAGAAAGAGCTTTGGATTTGGAGTCACAAGACCTGAGTTCACATCCTGCCTTGGAGTCTCACCAAGAATTCTAAGCCTTAGTTTTCTCATCTATAAAATGGGGATGTCATATTTTACTAACCTTACATAATTTTTAAATGAGAAAAGAATTCCATTTATTCTATATATCTTGTATGTCCTTAGTTACACATTGTTTCTCCTATTAGAATATGAGATTCTTGAGAGTGGATATTGGTCTTACTTTTCTTTGTATCCTCAACATTTAACACAGTACCTGGTACCTATTAATTGCTTAATAAATGCTTAGTGCCTAGTAATCCCTTAAAGTATTAGACAAACATGAGTTATCATTATCAATAGAACATTCTAAGAGAAGGTAAATTCTTTGGTAAAAATGTATCATAGCCCTGTCATTCTTGAAACCCTTATCTATCCTTATATATTCCTTGTAATCCTTTTTAATTCATTTTTTTCCATAACAGATGTTGATATTGTGAGTTAAAACCATGTTTTGGGAAGGGTGTGTGACTGAGGAATCAGTGAAGTGGGAAGTCATTGGTCAGTACAGTGATTTGTTCCTGAAGATCTTGGAGTGAAGTCAATTATGAAATTATCTACTTGCCAAAGTGTTTAAATAACCTTTGCAATGAGTGCTGTGTAAAAACAGGAATTATATCTTTCAAATTGATTGTGAAAAATCACACAAATTTCCACCAAAAAAAAATCCTCTTAATCCTGAGAGAGATCATATCTAATATTAGTTATTCAAGACCTTGTTAGGTCTTTATAGAGATGTTACAAAATGACAGCTTCCCTCCTCATTCCATGATTTCCTGCATGTCTGACAACCAAGTCAGTTTGGCTGATTTAAACACAAACATTTATTGAATTTAATTATCTCATTATACTCATACCCCAAAAAAAAGAAACACACTAAATTGATCTCTAATTGGGCAATCAAAATAGCTGGCTTTAGATATGATTGTGATAGCCCCCCCTTCACCCCCAATGACATGTAATGGTATGTGGCCCCCTTACAACGCTTCCTGCTTACCCAGCATATCTTTTGTCTTCTTGAAATGTTTATACCACCTTCCAAATTCTTGACATTTTGCTGCTGATACATTTGCATAGTAAGTGCTGTTCACAATGGATGAAATCATACTCTGCATGAAAAGGGGGGAAAACATTTGTAACATATAGCAGCACAAGTTGGAATACAGAAATTATTTCAATTGTTAAAACCATATTTTTTTATCATCTGAGTACCATAACAATTTTTTTTTTACCCTTTAGCCTAGAGCTTCAACTTAAAATTCATTAAGCAGAAAATCAAACATTTGTTTTAAATGGAATGGAAAGAAACAATCCACAGAGACAAGGATAAAGCTATCAAATAGTAGACTTGTTAACTTGAATATAGCATCTCTAGATTCTCCCACTCAAAGACTTCCATGTATTCCGGGCTTGCAAAGCTTCCATTGAGTCCAAATTACTACAGAGACATCTTATGCCTGCAAAGTCACAATATACTTGATACCTCAAGAACCTTTCACTGCTTTGTACAAGAGCTATTGTTTTCATTTTCTAGAAATTAGTTCTAGACTAGGAGATGCAGAATGGTGGACTGGATAGGGAAACTGCCTCAAAATAGGAAGACTTGGGTTGAACTTCAATTTCTGACACATACTAGTTGTATGACCCTGGGCAAGTAACTTAACTTTTCAGTGCTCTGGGTAACTCCCTAAGACTATAGTTGACATAGAAGGAACTGACCAGATAGAAGGATTTTTCTCACCTGGGAGCTTCCTCTACCAATGAAATCATGGGACTGTTTCCCTGTCCTGCACTCTGCCCTACTGAGGGGATGGGGGTGAGGGGAGTGAGAAGAAGGGTTGGAGAGGTGAGTGAATATATTGTTATTATAAAAGGTCAGAATAAGACATTTAAAATAACCATAGAAAACCATAGTATGAAGGAAAAATAATTTATTATCCAGATTTAATTCAATTAAAAAGGGATATCATTCTAGATTTTAAACTGGCCATAAAAACTCAAACATTTGAAATTAAGAAAAGATATACTATTTTAAGTATATTTCTTTTCTTTCCAATCAACTATCTGAGAGCAAAACCAGTTTAGCTTCTAAAACATGGAAAGGAAGGAGGACCATGGAAAGTTTATTTTTTTTTCCATTTTTAAAATAGGGAAAGAGTTTTAAAAATAAATAAAATGAATCTTTATCACTATAATTTCAATGAAAAGACCAATGTTCAAAAAAATTAAATAATTTTCCCCACCCCATGCATAATAGCCAGTCAATTGTGAGTACATTAAAGACATTTCCCATTTAGTCTTAAAAATAATTAGATTTCCAATTACTTATTCTCCCCCTCCCTGTTCTAACCCTTTGTGTATATAAACGCTTGCATTTCAAACTTTAGTTGCACTATGGTGAAATAATTTACAGAATAGAAGCATTGTTCTATGGACAGTTAATAACCAGAAAAGCCAGTTTGAGGACAAAGATACAAAATATTTTTCTATCGTTGTCTACTTTAAAGCTATTTCTAATTTAAAGTTGTGCTATTCTGGTTATTGACTCCACTGAAATCCATTATCAGTGTTAGTTTTATAGTACATACAGACTAGTAATATGTAAATGTTCTTTGGATTCTTACAAGAGCTTGACTAAAAAGATGTGCTGTAGTCTGTTAGTTTTGCAAAACACAGATAGCCCAGCAAAGGGACCCTATGAGAAACTTCCTTCGAGAAGCTACTCATTGCTTTTATATCCATTTCTACATTTTTATTCCACAAAAATTCTCCTTCTTAAAGTGCTTGTGATGCTTTCATTAAATCCAGTGGTGTACAATTTAGCTAAGAGCCTGCTACAATCACCATCGTAAAAAAGCCTTGTAGAATTTGCCCAAACTAGAACCTAAAGATCCCTTGATCCAGTTAACAATCCATCAGCATCAATGAAGCTTATTTAATGGCCTAGTATATGCAGACATTAATAAAACTATTGAGACTATCTTATGGATAATGAAGATTTCTCCTAATGGATAATAGTTAATATTCTTCAGGTCCAACTTTTTAAATTCTGTATATTCCCATCCAGACATCCAAGTAAGTTCTTGAATACCAATATCATCAGTGCTGTAAAGCATGTGTGAATTTTAACCATTCACTGTAAAACTCTTGGTTTTTTCAAAATTATGCTTCAGTCTATTTAATTGGGATAAATATTTTTTAACTATCGAATGCCTAATCTATGAAAATCTTGCCTTTGATCCTGAAATATACAGTTTACCCTTTATATACATGTACATACATGTGTATATCACATATAATATGTGCATGTACACATATATATACACATATGTCATGTATGCTTATGGTTATGGATGAGAAATGAAATCTGCAAAATTAGTTCAATTTGGATTATAACCCTAGTTCTGTTTTCTACACATGGATTATTTCTCTGCAGAAAATTTTCAATCAAACTGACTTTGCCAATAAAGCTTTCCGAGTTCTTTCTCCTCTTCAGTTGGTATGTACAGGGAATATAAAGGCATATTGAAATTAGCTTAAGCAAAGCATTAAATAGGGCAAATCAAAAGATTAAAATACAGCAAAACTAATTAAAAGATTTTAAAATATTATTTGATGTGCCTGAGTCTTTCCTTTGTATTCATCCATGTTATTGTTTCTCTTTAGAGCAAGGAATTGAGAATTCATTCTATTTTTACTAGAATAATTACACTTATTGGTCTAACATTCTGCTTATATGAGAATGTTCTTGTCCCCTCTTTTTATGTTTTGCAATGAAGTTCTAATTTGAGTTTATGATGTCATAATCTCTTGCCACAAGATTCTGTGATACCTACAAATTCCAAATTATGTTTTGATGGTAAGATCAAATTTCCCAATAGCCAGAGATTATCTTTTAAATAATAAAGATCTAGGCCATGGGTTTGGCTTGGGATAATAAATCCAGTGAAAGTGTTAGGTATTAACAACAACAGCAACAAATAACAACACAGAATTGAATCTGGAGTCTCTCAGAATATTTTCAAGACAATGGAATTCACTTTTAAAAATGACACCCATTCTGCAAAAATTCTAATTCAGGGATACTCACTGCTAATTTTCATTATTTAGAATAATCAGTTTAATAGTTAATTCCTATTCACTTATGTATTAACATCCTGTTAGTCAAACAAATCAACAAAGAAATGGCTCGTTTTCAATCTTCCAGAGTGTTTGTATTTTTATTGTGAGAAGCTGCCATGTTCATGAGAGCTGAAGACCAGAAGTCATTGACAGGGAGACAATCAGAAAAATCTTTAAATTCAAAGTTAATATGATTTTAAATGCTCCCTTTCAAAAATTGTTTGAGATGCCAAGAGAGTCAAACTGAAGCTGTTTTAAGGACTTTTCTTCACTAACTTATAGAAACATTAGCTCAAGTTTTCTAGAGCATCACCCAAACAGAGATGGCTAAGCATTTCCAGTGCTCTGTGACCAAGTCCTTCCAATTTTGTCTTGTCTAGTTAAACGAGCTATCAAAGGCATTTGGAAAAGGGCACAACTTGCACAGCAAGTTTCTTTACTGAATGGCCACTCTGTATAAAATATACTTGTCAACCTTAGGTGCTGGGAGAGGGGGTGGGGTGGGAGGAAATCCCCTTCTACAGGTCTCAGTTTGCTGAAAGCTCAGATGCACCTCAGGACACATACCCATGACCTGACCATTGCTTGCCCTTTCTGAGAAAGAATACTGATAGCTGAGTAAATTGGCCTCTATTCCTATATTCTTAAGGCAAGCCCAATATTCTCATTTTAGGCACCCGACGTGTAAGCTTTCCTAAGATCCATAAAGCATACATCACTTCCCTATGAGGGGCTCGGCAATTCTCCTTCTGAGTCTGGTGAAGATCTGCTCTGAAATGGTGCCATCTTCACAGACACCCCAGTACTCTAGAATGATACCATCTGCCACAGGCTGAGCTTTCCTTTTCAGCCAAATACATTATTTATAACCTTTCTAATTGTGTAAAGGTAAGGAGGAAAATTTTTCTGAAGCTCAACTTAGATAGATATAGCTAGAATATTAAGAAACCACTCTAAAAAATTGAATGTCTCCAATTTTTTTTTTTTTTGAGGGGGAAATTAGGGCTAGCATAGTCCTTCAAAACATTTACTTTTTAAAATGTAACAGAATTTTCCAAAAGGAAAAAAAAGTATGTAATATGCATACAATATTTTTAGACAAGGAAGAAAAACAGTTGATTTTTATTTTAGTTTTAATATTCGTTGGGCATTTCACTGGCCAGTGATAGCCAGGTTATCATTGAGAATTATTTCCCACAAGAAGGTTCATCAACTGGGGTGGGGGGTGGGGAAAGGGAGTGATTGGATTATCATTTTTAAATGTTTTGTTGTTCTTTTAACAACAACAAAAACCACCCCCAAACAATGCTAATCAGGTTATTCAATCATCTAAACTAAAACTGTTCATGCTTTTCTGCCAAATCAACCAACCACAGCAAAATCTGTTATCAGTGATTGCTCAGCTTCCAGTCACGAGAAGTTAACCCTTCCTTCCCCAAAAGTTCTCCTAAAATAACCTTAAAGCGACCCAGGAGGATGATCCTAGGAGAGTAAGAAAGGAAGGATTCCCTTTAGAGAATTGTAAATATTGTCCTTCCATAGTATGAGATCCTCCAACACACTCAAGAGCCAGGACCAGAATCCAATAGCTCTCTAATAATTCAGGTGACCTCCATACTTTTTTTTTTAATCATGAATTTATTCTCAATTTGAAATGATGACCAAAAATCACTAAAGGCCTTGTTGATTGTTTAAACAGGAAGGAGGAGGTTGGGGACTGGCTGGGGGAGGGAGGGACATGAATATCTACAAAATAGTGGCTCACCAATGTTTAAAGCTTTCAGGCTCTATCAGTGGAGAGGGCAAGGGCTGCAACAACTTATTTACACAATTATCTAAATACGATTAAACAGCTGATGGACAAATATTAAACTGGAAAATGTATAGTCATTTCAGCTTAATGTAATCCTCTTTCTGTAAACACCCAAGATGATTTTTTTTTCAACCAGAACAGTCCTGACATCTCATAAGCCTAAGGGTGAATAGCAAGAGATTGTTTTTGATAGTTATAAATATTCAAAAGACATGCAGACCATCTGCTTTCATAATACAGGTAAAGCAACACTGAGATGGGGACTGCTGTATAAAAATGATTCTTTTAACAAAGTCTTCCTCTCCTCGAAAACTATAAAGACAGATGTCAAAAACTGTTTACACAGAGCAATCAGGAGCGTGCAAAATGTAATATTCCTTTTACACACAGTGCTTGCTAAAGAGATTTTTTTTTTTCTTTTTCTTCCCATCTGTGTGTTGCAACACATTTCTACAAGTTAAAAACATTTTTTCAAACAGAGATCTCATGAATACCCAAAAACATGCTATCTGGCTTCTGAATGCTAATTAATTTCAACTAAAGAATCAGATTTTTTTTTTTTTTTTGGTAGGGAGGAATGTATGTTTTTGAATTGGAGTACTCTAGAGATCAGGCATAGAAAACAGGAAAAAAACCTTACACAGGTTTGAGTCTTTAAGGCTATTTCACAATTTAGATTTTTTGTTTTTGTTTTTGTTTTTTTTAAATATAATTTACATCTGTTTCATTTAGGTTTTTAATAAAAACTTATCACTACTATCCTCTTTCAATATAGAGTCTAATGTAATTTTTTTCAAGTGGTAAGGAAACACGTGCACGTGCGCATGCACACACTCATACTCACGCTCATACACACCTTGCCTTCTTAGCAAGCTGTGAACAGTGTGGCTCATAAACCCCTACAGTCAATTTTCAGAAGTGAAACACTAATCTTGACAATAACCTTTTAATGTATTATATTAATGGCACAAAGGCATTAAGCACCTTTTTATAATTCTCAATAAAATGAGCATTTACTGAACAATCTGTCAAACTCCTGGCTTTGTGTGTGGGTTTTTTTTTTCCCCCTCTAAGAAATGAAACTTCACAGTTTGCAGCTGCTTATACCTCCCCTGATTTCCTAGTCCACTTTGTTGATTTGATTCTCCAGCTGAGATTCTTTAAGATAATTAAAAGGTAACTGGATAGTACTTTTTAAACAAACACAAAAATATACCTTAACTTTAGCTGCAAAAGGAATCAAATCTGCAGCTGAATTCAGTTTTAGAATAGGATTTCCTTTTAAATACTTCAAAACCATTGAGTGCCCAGAATAAGCCCAAAAGAGCATGATAAGAGATCATGATAGTGAATAGAGTTGCTACATATTGACAGGTAGTCTCCAGCTGCTATTCTGGGTTGTTGTTGCTTTTTTAATAGAATAAATGAGAAGTAGCAGAAAATTCTAAGTATAATATTCTTTTCAGGATAATTGCCTTGTGTCCCCCAAATCTTTCCCCTTAGATCTTCTACTGCTTTCTAAGCTACACTCTTGGGAGGTACAACTAGGGGTATAATCTGAATCTCAATTTGCTGACAGAATAATCACTTCCAGATTTTACTTAAATTCTACTTGCCATACAGTTATGATTATTGCCATTATTATGACCCTAAGCCCTAAAGATATCCTTAAGAGAAAGTCAAAATTGTCTTTAAGATGCAATTACAAAATAATTACATAAATTTGCTGTTGACAGAAATTAAAATGCTTTTGCAATATACTACTACAGAGTTCTCGTTTTCTTTTAAGAATTTAAAGATGATCACAGGGTGTTTCCCAAGCTAAAAAGTCAGTTACTCTTAAGTTATTCATATTTTTAAAAGGTCCTCAATTTGTGTTCTTTCTCTTCTATTTTGGTCTGTTTTAAAGAGAATTATATATAAAGTTTTTCATCTTTCATCATTTTAGCCAAATTTTCAATAACACTATCTCTAATAATTCTGCATTTGGCTTTGCTGTACATTGAATGAGATTTTCCCGAATGAATCAGTAACAAGTCTGACTTGCAGAGTATTTGAAAGAAATATAGTTTTATTATTTAAAAGAAATATTATATTTCAAGAAGAAAATCTTTCCAAGCAGATGCCCAATAGTTTGCTTTAATGAATAGATAAGAATCCTTTGTAGCTATTATCATATACTTAAATGCAAAGTTTCTTCTTTTCAGGTTAAATTCCTCCCTTTCCCCATAACTTTTATTTATGATATCAGTTTATATAGCTAATCCTTTCTTTATTAGGAAAAGATAACCTTTATCTTTACTCAAATTAAGGTATCATAAGTTTAAAATTATTAGAGTTTGAATCAATAAGATTCGATCCAATTTTATAACGTTAAATTATATTTACTACTTTTGAAAAAGTAGCTCATTTGTATCATGCTCATGCTATTTTCTGCTACCCTGGAATGGGGAAGCAATTCCTTCCTACCTACAGTGTCAAATGTCCTATCATTGGTATGAAAGCAGGATATAAATCCATTCTGAAGCAATGCAAGTTTAATTTTAATTTTCTTTTATCAAAAGCCATATTTAAGAAAAAAAAAATTAAAAGCAAGGAATGAATTATTTGGATCAATTGGCTTCCCCCAAATACCAAGAAACCTGTCAAACCTCTGAAGATTTAAAATCTTTCTATCTTTTCAAGTTTAACAAATACATTTTGAATGTCTAAATCTTATGATGAGTTGATAGATTTTAATGACTGGCAGTTTCAAAAAAATGTTTTGACCCTGATTTCAAAATTGGAGGGAATCAGAAAATTATCTTTTTAGCTTTTCATTAACTAGTCATATTGCAAAAATATGATATATTTAGGGAAAACACCATGCAACAAATACTATGGCTCCTTTAGGAAAGGAGATAAAATGCTAAAAAATCAAAGGGCTTGTTACTAATTGTATTTACAACAGACTCTGGGTATACATTAAGGGTCCTTTGGAGCAAAAAGAGCATGTCATTTGTTTTTTCTTTCTTTCATGTCAGTAGAAAACTTTAAGCTCACATCAATTCAATTAAACATTTGCTAATGATAAATAATGTGCAAGATACTATTTTAGATCAAATGCATACAAAGGTAAAAATAAGCCAGACTTTGCTCTCAAGAACCTAGAATCAAATAGGAGTGCAGCATATATATATACAAGTAACTAATATGTTACAAAAAAGTTAATAGTACTAATAATAGATCACATTTCTACCCTGCTTTAAATTTTGCAAAGCATTTTATGTGTATTATTTCATTTGATTCTCACAACAACCCAATGAGGGAGTTGCTATGATTATCCCCATTTTACAGATGAGCAAACTGAGGCACTGAAAGATTCAATGACCCATCTAGGGCAATACAGGTAGTATCCCAGGCAAGATCTGAATTCAGTTCTTAGTGTTAAAAGAGGTGACACTTGAGACTGGGACTAGAATACAAAAGGCTGAAGGTGAAGAAAATGTTCATTTCAGGCATGGGGGCAGGACTGATCAAAAGCCCTAGTAATGTGCTAACCTAGCCATCTGAATAAATTTATACACTCAAATGATGAATATGTAAATGGGATCTTTAAAGTCAAGGCAAGAAAGGCACTCTGTGATTTGATTACATATTGAAATTGCTTTATCGTTTGGAAGAGAAGTAATCACTTGGATTACCTGCACAAAGTAAGCTTGGGCAAATTCCCATGATACCAGACCACGCTGAGAACTCTTCAGTAACAGCAGAGGCCGCCCCACTTGATTTTTGCTTCATCCCTCCTTACCCCCAACTCATATTCAGCTCACACTGTTGGAACATGAGGAAGGAATCTGATACCTCTCAAGGGCAAGTCTTAAGGGACATTAACAACAAAAAACAAACTTCTAGTCTGACCTCTTCCTTAGGTTTATATGAAAAAAAAATTAACTTGGGGTCTCAAAAAACATGAGTTCCAGTTTTTCTTAAGTTTAGGTCTGCCATTTTATGCCTCCATTCATGAAATCCCTGTCACTTTTAAAATCAAATGTTATCATTTAAAATTCTTCCTTTTCTGGCCCCTTTCCAACTTTCTTACACATCAATACTCAAAAGGCACTTTACTGGGCAGCCATATTGGTCTGCTTGTTATTCTTCACACAAGACACTTCATCTCCTCCCTCCATACATTTACATTAGCAATATCCTTAAGCCAGACATGTCTTTTCTCCTTACCTCTCTGGTATTAAAAATCTCTAGCTTCCTTCATGACTCAGCTCACTATTTATAAGAGTCTACAAGAAATCTTTCCTGGGCCAGCCCAGCTGCAAATGCTTTCCCTCTACCTGTTTTGTAGGTATCTTACAAAGCTGTTTCTTCCTCACAAGAATAGAACAGTGACTGGCACAGGAAATGCTTAAGAAATACTTCTTGGTTGATTAACAATGGGTGAAAAAGCATTTATTAAGTGCCGGGCCATCTGTGAAAGGGTGGGTATACAAATATCAAAGGAGCAGGGTGACATCCCATTCTTATGGAGAAGGCAACCTGCTCATAAAACAGAAGTGGGAGCCTTGGAAGAACAGGCCAGTCCAAAGATGTTCCCTTCCCCCTAGCAATGACCCTATTGATTTAATTACATCTCCCAAAGCTCAGAGAGAGATGGGATGAGTCAGGGTGGGATTTGGGGCTGGGGGCTGGGCCACTTCATCATGGATGAAGATGACTAGGGAAAAAAAGTATGAATCAGGGCAGTACTCAGTGGTTTATCTCCCTAATCTCTCTATAACTCATCTGAAAAATGTAAAGGATAATATATCTGTAGTAATAATAAGTAGTATTCATGTAGCCCTTTAAAATTTGCAAGAACTTGCCTTATGTGAATTAAGTTAATCATCGGAACAACTCTAACAAGGAGGGTAAAATGTAATCCTCATTTTGCAGAAGTGTAAACTGAGTCAGACAAAGGATAAAATGATTTCCCTGGGGACACACAGCTAGTTAATGTCTGAGGCTGGATTCACACTCAAGTCCTCCTGACCCAGGCCCTGCTCTACTTACTGTACTCGCCATGTTGTATTTATCATACAGGGTTGTTTTAATTATCTATTGAGAATACATCTATGTTAACCTTAAAGCACAATGTTATCATCATCTGTATTATTTTTTTCACATAAGGAGACTGAGGTCCACAGAACTTAAGTGACTTATCCAAGATTCTTCAGATACTGAGCAGCATGACAGATTCAAACCTAGATTCCCTAATTAAGGGTAAAGTTTTGTGTGTGTGAGTGAGTGAGTGAGTGAGTGAGTGAGTGAGTGTGTGTGTGTGTGTGTGTGTGTGTGTGTGTGTACAGCTTTTGACATCCTAAACTCCTTTCAAACATGAACTTTATTATTTCTATTTCTTTAGATTCAATCTTTTGAATTTTCAATGAAAGACTCAATTATTCAGCTCTAATATCATGCCATAAGAATGAAGATGGTGTGAATGAATCCAATCTTTTGGGATAAAAGCACAAATATATAATGTAATTAACATAATATCTCAAATTGAATCACTATTAAGTGACAATAATATATGTGCTAAGTGTAACTCTAACAGAAAAATGCAAAAGTAACCAATACTTCCTGAGTTTTGCTAATGGAAACCATCATTAAAATACCTATTTGCCTATATATATATATATATATGTATATATATATATATACATATATATATATAAGCCTAGAAAAGATTAAGATAAAAGAAATAAGGCAATAGATCTTACTCCCACAGATGAAGGAGAGAAATTTTCCTTCTTTTCTACTGCTTCCATATTCAATTGTCAATGAAAATCTATACAGGAGAATTCTGTGAATTTGCTGAAAGATGTATATACCCAATGGTATATTTGTGCTCATTTAATTAGTATCAACTATATGCTTAAAACCTTTGTTCCACCAATTTGGAAATGCATTAGAACTTGTTTCGTTAAGTATCTTATAGTAATAAAAACAATTTACATTCATTTCCCTCATATCAGTGCCATGAGGAAGACTGTACAAATATCATCACTTTCATTTTACAGTTGGGGAAACTGAGGAGCAGAGAAGTAAAGAGGCTTGCTCACAGCCAAACAACTGGCATACTGGAAGGCCAGGACTCAGACCAACCAGCAGAGTTCTCCTGAAACCTGATCTGGGATTCTTTCAACTGGACCACAAGTACTTAATTTAATTTTTGTACATTTGTACATTACTAACTAAAATCATAGATCAAATCCAACTCTCATTTTACAAATAAGGAAACTGAGATCAAAAACTCAGAGGTATGGTCAGTCAATAAGTCACAAAGAATTAATTAAGCACCTATTATGTACCAGGCACTCTGCTAAATGCTAGAGATACAAAGAAAGATTAAAAATACTTGTGACTCCCTATCCCCCACCAAAACACACACACACACACACTGCCTGTTCTCTAACCCAAACCCTAGATGCACAAGTACTGACAGGGGAAGGTGCTAATCAGGGCCACAGAGGATGGACCAACTGGAATTTTGAGGAAGCTGATGGAGATAATTCCAGGCGTGAGAAAGAGATATTAAAAGCAGGTTGCCACCCCCTCCCTTTCCACCAGACTCCACTGCTTTTTCTCATATAATTGCAGAATGGGATTTCTAGAAAAAATGTTTCCTTGACCATGTGTGCCCTGAAAATATGCTGATTCCTCTCTGACTCTCCATTTTACAATAAAGATAACAAAACTGTGAACACATACACAAGAAGAAAATGAAATCTGTTTTTTTTTTCTAAAAACTAAGTGTGGGGGGAAGAAAATAATTCAAGAAACATCTAATAGATATTTTTAAAATTTCTATTACCCTATCATTATTTCAATGATAAGGACAGCGGAATAATAATAACAATAACAATCTGTTCAATTGAATTGAATTTCTCCTAAATGTTATTTATTACTTGTGCATATTTATATTTTCAAAAACATATCTGTTTCTTAAGAATTAAAAAGTATAAAAATCAAAAATTTTAATAATAATATTTTATTATTTGACTTTTTGCCTATATTCCAAACTGATCAAAGCACAGTGTAAATGATAAAGTGACACTTTGGTTTGCAAAATGGGACTATTTTTCAAGGAACATAATGCATAGAATGACCTCTTAATAGGTAACTAAGAATGCACTATGAAAATGAAACTGCAATTAAAACTGGAATAAAAATGTTAGGAATGGATTAATCAGTTGGTTTATATCTTGATCCCCTCAGCAGACAGTAAATTAGCTTAATATTTCTTTGGGAACCACTACTGTATGAAAATAGTTTACAAAATATCTAACAATGAAAGGACTGGGAAGTGGGAGGAAGATTAGGAAAGATGACAGGAAAGAATTAAATAAGGTTCTTAGAGAAGCTAACTCCACACTTCTCCAAGTAGCTCTTGACCAATCCTACTCAGTGTCCAGAGTAAAACTCCAGCCCTCTCCCAACAGCCTTGTACATTATGATACCATACAACCTTATGTCTGTAGCGCCCTTCATGAAAGCATCCCAGGGTGCTTTACAATCATTATGTGCTAAAATTAAAACTGAAGCACATACAATTCCTAATAGAATCGTTTTAGAAATGCTAAACAGAACAAATAACTTTTAAGTCTAGATTTAAAAGTCCCAGCAGTCATAGCGTTCCTTACTTCAATTGGCAATGAGCTCCAAAGCTAGGGAACAAATCAACTAAGGACTCTCTCATGTTATGCTAAAGGCCCTCTTATGTTGTTTACACACTACAATAAACCGGTTTCCAGTAGAAGAAAAGGAAAAAACAAAAAAAAAGGTGTGTGCCTTCATATATATGTGGGTGTGTGTGTATACATATGTATGTAGAGACATATAAGTATGTATTTATGTGAGCTTTTTTCCTCCTTTTGGTAGTGGGGGGAAGAATTGTTTCTAGGTTTTGCAAAACAAGCATTAAATAAGGCAGGGTCATGATTAAACACCTTCACAAGCACTTTAGCAAGCACACACCCAGAAAAAGTTGAACCAGAAATTTAAGAGATGTGGAGAGGCAAGTTCCAAAACCCTTAAAACAACTAAGTTTCATCTTAGCATTAAATTTAGTGTTAAAGGCAGTTTAAATGACATTAAAATGTTTTAATCTCATCTTAATAGGTTTGTTCTCAGGTCTAAGCTAGTCCTAAGCCCCAGTTGTACTATTCCATGCATTTAAGAAAACAGCTTTTTTCATGTGGTGATTTTCTCTGCATTACTGATTTTAAGGTCAAGGAAACCTGCTGTAAACTAAACCAAAGCAAGCAGGAGTAAAATAAAATCTTTTAAATGAATCAACCAGGATACTATTCAATATTAAGAAACTTTTTAAAATAAAAGAGTGAGGAGATCAACAACTTTGTCTTAAAAATACAAAAAAAGATTTTAAGAACTTTTAAAAAAAGTTAAATGCTTTTTTTTTTGGTAGCCTTATCTACTTAAGAGGCAACAGAAGCTTTATACCTAGGACTAGGATACATTTTAACAACAGTATAAAATTTTTAAGCAAAGGGGATGCTCTATGAGAGACCAGAACACTGGCCTGGCTCAGGAAGAGCAGGGTTGAAGTCTAGACTCTGTCACATACTTTCTGGGCTTATGAATTTGTCACTATAACTTGACATTAAAAAAAAAAAAAAAGATCTGAATTGAGAGAATTTTCTCTCTAGGAGTCCTCAACACCAATGAAATTAGACACCCAGCCTCGAAACAAAACAGCAGAAAAAAAGTCCTCCCCCCAAAAACCAATACAAACCAAAATATGTAAGTCAAAAATTTGTTCATATCTTTCAGAGATATAACAGAATATGAATATCATTTAACAATATACAGAGTGTCTAAAGCTGAGATTTCCAACTGCACTGAGACATCTGAGACATCCTTTACATAGAGTTCATACTTTCAAAAGATATACCTATAATCTGACATCTTCCTAACTTAACTAAAGCATTCATTGGGGCTCTCTAATCAAGTTAGAGCAAAAGACCCTTGTACATTGATGATGTAATTGGATTGGGGTTGGTTTAGTCAGGTTCTACTCTTATTGTAGATATGTAACAATACTCCCAGAAGAAAGACCCCTGAAATATTAAATCCACTTTTAAGTTCTATCCATGGACCCTATCCTTAGTCCTATTTATGGGAATGATAACAAGATCCAATTGCTATCAAGCCTTTTAATGCCAATTTTTTAATAAAATTGATATGCATCATTTCTTGATTCACATGGTCATTGGTGGAAATTTTGTTCATTCTATGATATGGTTTGTGAAAAGCTTTAAATTAAAACCCATACAAAAAACCTACATGAAACTTCTGCTTAGAATTCCAAAAGTATTGTGCAGGATTATTCATAATTTCAGTCTTGGAAGACATGGGTAAAAGACATCAAATTGAAAACTTGTCTTCATGAAGTTGTCAAATATCTCCTTACCCACAAGATATGGTTATGTCAAAGGGCAGGATTTCTGTTCTGAAATAAAGAAACTAGATTTTTTTTTTTTTGAGTCAAGGCATTAATTCCATATTATGGCCAAAGGGCTAGAAATTGTGCATACCCTTTGATCCCGAAACGTATATACTGGATTTATATCCCAAAGAGATAATAAAAAGGGGAAAACAAGCCACGTGTGTAAAAATGTTTAGCAGTCCATTTTTAAGTGACAAAGAACTGGAAACTGAGTGTATGCCCATCAGTTGGGGAATGGCTAAATATGTTATAGTATATGAATATAATGGAATATTATTGTTCTGTAAGAAATGATGAATAGGCTGATTTCAGAAAAACCTGGACTTATATCAATTGATGCTAAATGAGATGAGTAGAACCAAGAGAACATTGTACACAGCAACAATAAGATTATGTGATGATCAACTGTGATGGACTTAGCTTCTTTTCAACAGTGAGATGATTCAAGACAATTCCAAAAGATTTATGATGGAAAGAACCATTCACATGCAGAGAGAAGACTATAAGGATTTTTGAATGTAGATCACAGAATAGTATTTTTATCCTTTTTGTTGTTTGTTTGCTTGGCTTTTTTTTTTTTCTTTCTAATTTTTTCCCTTTTAATCTGATTTTTCTTTCACAATATGACAAATGTGGAAATACATTTAGAAGAATTGCATAGTTTAATCTATTGGATTACTTGCTGTCCAGAGGAGGGGAGAGATGAAGAGGTAGGGAGAAAAATTTGGAACACAAGAGTGAATGTTGAAAACTATCTTTGCATATATTTTGAAAAATAAAAACCAATTATTTTTTAAAAAGAAATTAATTCCATGTCTGAGTGGTTTTTGTTTGTTTTTTGTTGTTGTTCTTGTTCTTGTTTTTAACATAATTTCTTACTTCTGACTTGTTAAGGGATCCTTACAGTGCATTGCAGTAGCAAACCACAGTATGACATGGGATTTTGGGTACTAGCTATCTCATGTAACTATTATGAGATGATCTTCTTTCAAGTCACTATATAAAGGTGATTTATTACTATTTTATTATTGTGGCTTTTGAGAGATCTGATTGTCACGGTAAGGCATATCCAAATCTCTGGGATTTCATAAATTAAAGTTTCCTTTTCCCCCTCTGAAGCCAATTTCCCTGATCTAGGTTACTAGATTAGCAACAGAATGGCAATGAGTTATTACTTTCAAAGAAGTCAGAATGATTCTCTTTCAGTCAAAAAGAAAACAAGGAAAGAAAGAAAGAAAGAAAGAAAGAAAGAAAGAAAGAAAGAAAGAA
>JAJPUD010001027.1:399459-415988 GCA_023553655.1 Myrmecobius fasciatus | reverse complement strand
AAGGAAGGAAGGAAGGAAAAAAGGAAGGAAGGAAGGAAGGAAGGAAGGAAGGAAGGAAGGAAGGAAGGAAGGAAGGAAGAAAGAAAGAAAGAAAGAAAGAAAGAAAGAAAGAAAGAAAGAAAGAAAGAAAGAAAGAAAGAAAGAAAGAAAGAGGAAGGAAGGAAGAAAAAAAGATAGGAAGAAAGAAAAAAGGAAGAAAGAAAGATAGGAAGGAAGGAAGGAAGGAAGGAAGAGAAAGAAAGAAAGAAAGAGAAAGAAAGGAAGGAAGGAAAAGAGAGGAAGAAAGATAGGAATAAAGAAAGAAAGGAAAAAATTAAAGCAACTAGTCAAATAAATGCCTTATAAGAAAAAAAATTCTTATAGGAAGAATCAAAACAAAAGGAAGGAGGAAAGAAGGAAAGAAAGAAGGAAAGAAGGAAGGAAGGAAAGAGAAAAAAGAAAGAAAGGAAAGAAGGAAGGAAGGAAAAAAGAAAAAAAAAGAAAAAATTTAAAGCAAATAGTCAAATAAATGCCTTATAAGAAAAAAAATCTTAAAGGAAGAATCAAAACAATAAAAATCATAATTTGAGTACACATACAGAAACATATAAATCTAAGGATTTCTTTTAAATTAATGTTTCATTTTTCTTTAAGTTAGAGGGATTCCTGTCTCAGGAATTTTTGTTTCCTGTGCATTAAGAGTTAAGAAGAGTAATTATTACCAGTAGAGTAGTAACATTCAGTATAATTGGCAAGTGTTCAGGTATACATGGAGTCAAATACTTACAAATACGTTAGGTCCTAAAGATGGTAAAGGAACCTTTTGTTTGTTTAGGAAAATGTATTCTGAGCTCCAGTGTGATTAACTGTGGTAAGGTTCCCAGGCCATCACACAAAAAATCTATTTAACCCACAATCTAGCTAGATTATAGGACTAATAATATTAGCATGAGAATGAATACTGAGTTGAGGTACAGGAGGAGGAACATTTGGGTACTCTTGGAAGGTGATTTTTAGGTCCTTGACCTAGCCCATTAGTAGTTCCTTTCATCTGTCTTCTGTTTTTGTTTTTTTTTTTTTAAGGAAGAGCAAGCTTCTCTTCTGCTTCTGAACCCAGAGTTTCTCTCAATTCTACAAGGTTTATTTTTCTTTTGTTTTGACAATGGTTCTAACTGGGGTAGAATTAGAAAATTAGAGAAAAGAAAGCATTTGTAGCAATGGGCCATAAATATATGATGATCATTCAATTCATGAAATATTATTATGATTTTTAAATCATTATAAGTCTTTAGAACCATGTTAGCTTACCAGTAAATTAAATGTAAAATGATTTATAGATTTATTGAAAATTTCCATTTTGGATGGTAAGCTTGGTACCTGCATTATTTTTGTTATAGAATCCAGAATCAATTGCAAATATTCTCAATGAAAGGAAAATTCAGAAAGTGATTTCTCATAATTTATACCCAAAAAATGTAAAAACATAAAGTATAATTAATTTTTAATACATTAGATAGCTTTTGTAAATAAAAGAAACATTACTGACTAATTTTGAGAGACTTTTTCCTCCAACATGGAGACGGAATGGATCTTCTCAAAAACAGTCATCTAATCATTTACATTGTCCCTATGGTTAGCAGCTTGTCTAATACAGTTATAGCTGCACTAAAATTTTTACAAATCAAATATCAAAGAGAAAACTATTGTGAAATACCGTGATTTTTGTTGTCTCCTTGCTTGTCTGCAATTTTATGGCCTTCCTCACAAATTTGGCTTAGTTTGTATGGGAGCAATTTTATTGACTGATAAAGGGAATACAAGGAATGTTCTATCATCAAATATAAATAGGAGCATTTTATATTTATATTACACATGTTAACTATATTTAGATGTAGGTTATAGTTTCTAGAATACTTGTTGAAGGGCACTTTTGTATAATATGTAATTATGAAATGTTGACACTCAAACTTTCAGTATTTTAAATTTAAGAAGAAAATCACCAAAATATATTGTTTCCCTTTCACATCAAAGAAACATTGGGATTTTTCTTTAAGATAAGGTTTTCGATAAAAATGGTATTTTAAAGACTCTCGTGATAGCTAATAACAGCTAGCATTTATAGGGCTTTAACTGTGTGCCAGGTACTGTGCTAAGTAGCTTTACAATTATTATCTCATTTGATCCCCACAATAACCCTAGGTTTCACATGCTATTGATATCCTCATTTTACAGATGAGGAAACTGAGACAGAAGTTAAGCAACTTGGTGGCTTAGTCACATAGCTAATGAGTATCTGCAGGAAAATTTGAACTCAGATTTTCTTGAGCCCAGGCTCTGGCTCTATCCACTGTACTACCCTTACTTAATAATATATTGAATTCTTTAAGTTTACAAGTCACTTGCATACCATCTGGGGGGGGGGGAGAGGAGGAGAACACACAAAAATGTTCATTTTCATCTTAACAACAAGGAAAGCCAGCAACCCCCTAAAATGACCTGGCCAAGATAACCCATTTAGTAAGGTCAAAAATAGGCCTCAGACCTCAATCTTTTGATCTTAAGGCCTGTGCTCTTTGCATTATATCACCCAGCTTCTCATGTTCTCTTTTCCAAAAGCAAACTAGTATATTCTTCCTCTCCCATACTAGCTAGTTGAGATACAGTTCTAAGCTTAGGTCTCCACAGCAATTTTGTGCTGTTACAACCACAAATGTACAACAATTTTTTATCATAGTTTTTTTTAAAAAAATCAAAATATATGATGCTTCATATGTCATTTGATTTTGGCAGATCTGCCATGGGAAGTATAGAAAGTATTTTGGTGTTATTCATTAGAAAGTCTTCTAATTTAGCCAAATAATATGACTAATTTTTACAAATATTTTTGTATAAAAATTAATATGCATGAATTACTTTGGAGGATCTGAAATTTCCTTGGTATGGCTGTCTCCTCCCCAGATGCAGATAGCATCTCTCTCCTCTTCCTTCCCCCATCTCTGTCTGACTGTCTCTTCCCTCTCCTCTCCTTCCCCTGACTTTGTAGCTATCTCTCTGTCTGTGTCTATCTGTCTCTTTCTATCTCTCTTCCCTTTTTATCCTTCTCCACTCTGTTTCTGGCTCTCTCTCTCTCTCTCTCACACGCAAAGACATACATTTTCATCCTGAAAATTTTTACTTATGTCCTTCCATAAGTCCTCCGTAGCACATATAATAATGGTAATGATAACAAAAGCAAGCATTCATGGAGTACTTTAAGTTCCTCAAAGAATTTTATATTATCTCATTTGAGTTTTGCCACAACTTTATGAGGTAGGTGCTATTACGATGCTCATTTTACATTTAAGGAAACTGAGAGATTCGCCTAGGGTCACAGAGCTATTGAGTAACTGGAAAAGTTTTTGAATTCAAGTCTTCCTGACTCCAAATCTAACACTGTACTATATTATGATACTTCAATAAAAATATGGCTAGAATGAATAATGGTTTTTAAATTTATAGCAAGGATTTGAAACCCAAGGAATGAGCAGAGTGAACTAAATATAAGAGTATCTATAGAGTAGTTAGGCATTTGTTCAGGAACTGCTAGAAAAACTTGCTTATTTTAGAATTTAAAGAGGTGGTACTAAGGACAAAGGAGTAGCAGCCAACTTCTACTCACTGGAAAATCTGCCCAGTACCCTTTAGGCTCATGGGAATATTCCTGGTTGGCTCTCTGTAGGTAATCTGACATGGGTTGGATTCTGGCTTCAAGCAACATAATAAAGCTTCATTGTGTTTTTGAATTCAGACAATGCTAGAATCTCCTCTTCAGTAATATGAATGTAAGGAAAAAATGTGGGTTGGTTTTTTTTTTTTTTTTTGAAGATGTGGGCGAGAGGAATCATAATAGCTTTTGTCAATTATATGAGGGGCTATCAAGGACGTAAGATATGACTTCTTCCTGGTGGCTCCAACAGCAGAATGAATACCCTTATGACTTTAGGTTAATGGGAAAAATTCTGTGAACTTCGGTTTGCTCATTTCTAAAGTCAAGGGGATTGGATGTAATTAATGACCACTAAATTCCTTCCAGGTCTTTATTTACAATACTTTTATCTTAACTCAGGAAGACATTTCTTCCCCCTCCCCTGGAGGTCTTCAAGCAAATTCTGGAAGATCCCTTACTGAGAATTGTAGAAGGGATTTTTGCACAGGCACAGGCTGGACTAGCTTGATCTCCTCGGAGGCTCTTTCCAACTCTAAGATTCTGTGATTCATCCACTCCAGAATCATACACAGGCAGGAAATGTCACTTGATCTTTCAAAAATCTGGTGTTTGATGTTGGGTCCTTATCAATATGCTTTGACTGCATATATACTCAAATCATATGTAGGACTCAAACTAAGAAACAGATTTTCACAATCATGCCCTTTTCAACAAATCCTAACTATAAGGAGGGAAGTTCCTTGGAAGGACACACCTCAGGGCAAAAGCCTTTGAAGGCTTAGAGTTCCTTCTCCTTGACCAAAAGACATAGAGAGGATGAAAGGAAAAGAATGGAGAAATAAATTGGTAAGAACTCACAGTTAAAATGTTCTGGGCAGCTGTTTTCCATAGGGGGTAAAACAGTCACAGAACAGGGAGAGAACAAGAAAAATGAGATGCAGGAAAAAAGAACAACTGAAAAAGATCTGAATGTAGGCTTTAACCATTTAGAAAAAAGAAATCACCCCTCCAAATTTGGAGGACATCCATACACATCATGCCCCCACATCTCAAATGGCATATTTGAAAAGCCAACCCAATTTAATTCTGACCTGACTTTGAATTGCTGCCACTGATGATCTGTGTGTAATTTTCTCAAAAGACAAAAGCAAATATAAAGTCGTCAATGAAATTTAAATGAATGTCCCGGTTTCAATGCTGAAGACCATCAGAATGCCATAGTTGCCAAATACAATTTTTAAATGAGACCACCAAAGTCATTCACATAGTAATAAACAAGAACACAAGAACTTAGAACAGTTCTATTCCTTGTAATTCTTTTTCCTGTTCTAATACTTGACTGCGCTTCATTCATTTCCCAATTTAATATCACCTTTATAACTTTTAAACCCTAACTCAGCATGTAAATCCTAACTCAGATTTTGCCTTTGCGACTGTTTAAGTCAACATACACATGCAACATACACAAGGTATTTATTTCAAGGCATTTCTCAACAGTTAGAGATTACAACCAGCATCTGGCTAAAAGACAAGCATTCTAGAAGTCTCTTAGTTTTCATATGTTCCTCAGCTTTGAGACCAAGAGAACCTTACAGATCATTTTTAACTTTTCAGTTTTCAGTTTTCAAGGCATCTCCTGGAATTGTTCGAAGAGCTGAGTTTTCCATATGAATGTGTAAATACTGCCCAGTTTGCTATCAACTTGGCTCTCAGTGTTCATAAAAATCACTATCTTTCTCCTCTAAAAGTTGGGGAGGGGGTGGAAGAGAAGAATTTTGGTAAAATTTAACTGAAAATGGAGAAATATGGTTAAGAAATATTTCAACATTTCAGTAATGTGATTTATAAAATACAGCATGCATGTACTTAACATGCAGCTACCGCACACATTAAGATAATATACTAAGAGTCAAAAATTTGAGCATTCATTTGCAATTCATTCTGTCATGTTCTCTTTGTGCTGGCAAAGCTGATGACACCAGGGCTGAACAAATGCTAAATCACACAAGGTTACTTAGTAGGCACCTATCAGACAACTAAACAGATGGAATATGGGGAATTATTACTATTATTATTATCATTATTAATTTCCAGTTCTATAAATAGTTATTCCAGAGTCACAGAACTGCATGCCAATTCAATTTATAGACATTTCAAAAAGCTTTATAAAACTTCCTTTAAAAATCTTAATAATAGTAAAATCTTAAAATTTGGAAGAATACAATGAAGTACATCAAGGCTTCATTATAATGTAATCTGGTGCATTAAAAAAAAAAAAAAAGGAATTCAGAATAATTTCCTATCTGTCCTAGAAGCTATTGAAATGTTCATCTGCCTAAAGGACTTTGCTGGAACATACATGTTTACTATATAGACCTTTAGCATCAATATAAGTTCTCCCACTATAGCAAGATATGAATAAATGCTGAAAAGAGAAGAGTAAATTACATTATCAAAGTAACTCTTTTTTTTTTTAATTTATCATAAGCATCAAATCACAATGTAATTTCTACTGGTAGTTTCAATTACCCCTAGCAAAATTCATATTTAAAAATTAAAGTAAAATAATAAATCTGAATCTCTTCATAAGGTTCCTGACCACTGATCATCAACATTACAGAGAAAAATAAGATTATATACTTCAAAGAAACTTAAATCAATGCCAAAGAAATAAGCAAAATAAGATTTTTAAGTGAAAAGAAATATAAGTACTGAAGCTTAGCCATAAATAGGTGCCAGAAAGTCTCCCTTTCTATGAGACTATTTTCTTTTCTTCCTAGTTCTGAATAAATAGCATCTTTTCATTGTAGTTTAGAACCTGATTCTTATTTGACTTGCTAGCATGCCTAGATTATCTTATTTTGTGAGCTACATTTAAAACTAGCAAAGGTTAATTAAACAGTCATCTAAATTTAGTGACCCTTTTGATAACGAGAATCTCTTTATACCTCTTATAAAAAAGAAAAAAAAAAAAAAAAAAAAAAGACCTGACTAAAATACTTGAAAATTGAAAAAGCAAAAACTCACTGAAGTGGTCTTCTCCTGAACTGATTTTTTTTTCTTTTTCTTTTCCTTTTCTTTCTTTTTTTTTTTTTTAACTATTTTCTTTTAAATTTTTCCAAGGGAAAATCCCATATGAGTTACATATATACATAAGTATATTTAAAAAGAGCGCCAAGTGGTCAAACCCATTTGCATTTCTGGCCAATTAGGTCTTCTGATACCAGTTGCTCTAGAATGTAGCAATATCCCTTCTCCAATGGGGGCTGCCTCATATAGTGTTTCATTATTGATCACATGCTAGGCTAAGTACCTGGGAAAGGGGACACTCCTTGGCCAATGAACTCTGGTTCATATCCTTCAGTAAGTCCTTCAGAGCATTTCTTACGGTTGTGTGAGACCATTGTTCAGGAGGCAAGTCTTCTAGTTTAGGGCAACTATTTGAGACATAGATTAGAAAGGGGATTATTACAAGATTGCATCCTGCTGCAGAACATTCCTTTAAGACAGACAGATTTCATTTTGCGCATCAAGCAGATGCATCTGGAGATTGCTCTCGGTCTCCTGATTGTTCCGATTAGTTAATTACTTTATACAACACATCTGCTGTATTGATGCATGAATTATACATCAGCTGCATGTGGCGACTATTTTTTCATGTTACTTCTACCTTTCTGCTCTGATGCGCTTGGTAAGACAATTTAAGGTGTAATGCTTTCTCATGACCGATCAGGAAAAGCATTAATATATTAACTATTTTCCGTTCATTGCTGTTCACATGACTTAAAAAATAATAAAGATGTAGTCATAGTGAAGAAGCCATTCTATCACAAAATGTACACAGATGGCACTGTTCATGATATGCAAAAATATTTTTCTCTTAAGTAAACTTTATGTAAAATGTGTTCTTGTAATGCATCATTTAATTGACTAAATGCAGCAGAGTTGCAATATGATACCTACAGAAACCAATCAATTAAAGGCTAGAAGAAGAAGGGGGGAAAGTTCTCTTTAACAGTGTAAGTTGGAGAACAGTAAGACAAGATTAATTTGGACTTAAGTTTTCTAAAAAACCATGCCAGATTTTATTTGGAAGCTGAGAAGCCATAAAGAACTAGGAAGACAGGGTTCCTTTCTCACCTTCTGCCTCCTGTCTCTGGACTCACCTGTGTAATTGGATTTTCAGTGTGACCACATGATACACATCTTGCAGCATGTCTGCAACAGTAGCATCAGGGGCATCTGTCACATAGGACAGTGGAACTGGATTCCATTTTCCAACTTGGATTAGCCCTTGACCAGACAGAGAAAAGAGTGTAGACTCATTAACCCTTTAATCAAAAAATTATTCCAGGACCTTCCACCCCTTAAGTGCCTCCCCCCCACTTTCCTACCATGATTCCTACCTGGATCATTTAAATCCAAAAAAACAGTATGCAAATGAAGCCATTTACATTTTAGCTTTCCAGATTATAAAAGAAATAGTACTCGATTTTTTTAGCCCTCTGGAAATAAAAACTCATCAAGAAAATTTCTATATAAGGTTATATTTTCCCCAACTTTCAGAAAGTTCTAATTCAACAGAACTGAACCAGTTCTAAATGACTTTACAATTTAGATAAGAATCCCTACTGCAGTGGGAACCAGCACTGAAAAATACTTTACAGCCCATAAAACCATCAGAAACAGAATAAAAGAAACAGAACTAGATATTCAGTCATAAATGCAAATTGACTCTCAACAGTCCATCTGCTCAAATATGCTCGACACTTCCTTGTGGATCCTCAGTGGAGCAGATTATTAAGGTCAATAAGCATACTAATGATTCAGTTGAAGCAATTTAAAAAAAAAAATCTACCTCAACATTCCACATGAGCAAAATGTGTGTTAACTAAACCAAAATGAATTAAGCCAATTTTTTAAAGTCACAGACTAACAAAAATATAATCCTATCTCAAATACATGTCTAAGAAGAAAAAACATAACAATGTTTCTTCCAGAAAGTACACATAAAACACTGGACTTTTTTTTTCTCCAATTGGATAGATGTATTATTTACCTTTGGCTTGGGCAGCAGAGCTGTGAGAATATCCAAGAGACAGCAATGCCATTTCTATCAGTTGGTTGAAAAGCATGTCCTTTCTTACCAACACAAACTCTGCATGTTCCTCCTTACAATCATATTCAATGGAGTTCTCATAATGCTCCACCACACAGAAAACAGGTAGCATTGTTCCTATCAAAAAGGCCAAAAAGACAAAAAAAAAACAAAACAAACACAAACCAACATTTTTCACCAACCCATTCTCTGTTGGGGGGATGGGGTATTAGGGAGTTATGAGAGGAAGTTCTTGAAGCAGTGAGAGGGAAACAGGGACTACACTGATAAGGTAAACAGCACTGAAGCAAATCGTGCATTCACACACACACATTTTCATCATTATCTAAAAATAAGCAAATGGAAACCAAAGTATTTCCTATATAATTTGTTCTATTTTATTTATAGAACAATATTTTCTAAATAGAAAAAATGTTCAATTACCTGTCTAGCAAAAGAACAATGTTGACTGGAGAGGAATAAGTTGGCTGCCTCTGTCCTGTCTGATTTGTTGTGACTGGTGTGCAGTCTGAGAAGCCCAAACACATACTGCAGATGTCTTGTGTGTAAGACGTTTTAATCCCATCTAGATAATTTTGTTAATATTAAATGATCTCATTTGGGTCAACATCATTAAACTGAACCTTTTGTTTCCTTTTGGTGATGTCTCTGTTCTAATCCAACTATATTATTAAAGAAGAAGAAAATCTTATTCAAATTACTCAAGATATTGTTTTATTCAGACATATCTTGAATGTTAAAGTACAATTGTATATTAGAGAAATATAACTTTTCATGTATATTTTATACTGTCTACTAAAATATATTATATGCAGGTAACATGAGAAATTTTTTTGATAATATTCCTAATTTTGGTCCAAAGAGTATTTTTGGTCCAAAAAGAAAAAATGAACCTTTTTATAACTTGTATTAAGATCTGAATATTTAAGTAACATTTGAGATTTTTTTGCTTCTCCACATTAATTTATTTAGTTTAGCAGTATCAATAAACTCAGTGTCCAAGAAAATAGCAAATTTAGATTATTCGATATCGGAGCAGCAACTATTTAAAAAAAAATCTTTGTACTTAGTACACTGGGCAAGCACATTATCATTAAAATTTTACTGGTTAAAAGAAAAGGGTTAAAAAGCAGATGCACAAGAACTGTCTTGTGGCAAGTTGCCAGAAGGGTAGCATCTTTAGCATAAATGATGACAAGGGTTACTTTAACAGGGCACCCAGGATCTCCAATTAGTCCGACAATGTTAATGCTTCCATAAGTAGTGCCCTCTGCACTCACAGAAGGCTCCTAACTTGCAAAGGTGTCAAATATGTATGGTAGCTAGAATTATGATTTATTATTGCCAATAGATGTTGCCTTTACAATTCTCAATGTTTTTGCCTAACAAAAAGTAACCCCAAAAGGGATATTTTCAACATGTAGATTTTTACACTGAAGCTTCAGTGACCTGTCATAAGAGATTTGTAGCTCTGACAAACTAACCCCTTTAGGTTTACTTAGGAAAAGCTAGCAAACCCTCTGTGGTAAGTTTGTACCCAACAGGCTCAGCATGGAGAGCCAGCTAAAAAGCTTGCCAATGTTCATGTAGTTCTTTTAGCTATTTTATGCAAGTGGCAGATTGGTCAGGAAAAAGAATTTGGGGAGACCCTGGAAAAAGTGGTGATTTCTTCATTGGTTAAATTATTCTCTGTAGCATTTTGCAAAACTAACAAATCCACTGCTCCTCTTTCTAAGGTAGGGTTTCCTAAGGTGGACTATAATGTTTACCTGCCAACTCAGGAAAAAAAAAAAAAACACATACACACACACACAAAAAAAAAAAAAAAAAAACAAGCAAACAGAAATCCTGCCCAAAAGATGAAAATATCAATCTTTCTAGCATCTCCATTTTTGAAAATAAACATTTTTATTCAACTAAGAAAAACTCTGTATTCATAAGTGCTTCTGAAAGAACCCAAAGCATTTAAGCAGGAAGTGAAAATACTTGGCTTTGGTTTCCCCTCCCCCTCCTGTCCCCCTGACTTCAAAGAGTTAGGTTAATATAACAAAAGCACATGCATTGATTTTTCATTTCATGTAATGATACAAAAGTGTGCTACTCTATGCTGCTCCTTGCAGCTGGGAAATGTTTATAGGTTATGTCGCTATTCAAATAGACTGCATGTCTTTAGACACAGAACTAGGAGCACATTGAGCAGATTTAGATGTATACTGGAGATAATAAAGGTAGATATTGCTAGTGAAACACAAGGATCATCTGACTGCAAACCAAGCAGCTAAATCTCTTAGTGAACTGTCACTGCTGCTCTCCTGTTTACGTAAAAGGCAGTCAGCCCGATGCCCTGGCTGATCACTCTTGCTGCTGCTTGGCTAATCCTCCAAGTACAGCAACTTTATAACCTTCTAGTATTAAAGAGGAGCACATTGGTCAGTGTTCAATGCTAAAAATACATCATGACTTCAACCTGAAGGCAGGGCTAGAGCTTTTGCTGAAGGTTTACGAGTCTGTGTAAACAGCACGTCTGCCATAAGGAGCAGTGAAGTCTGGAGAATCCTTGTCTAAAACTGTCCTGGCATTAAAGTTTGCTGTGCAAATATCACATAATACCAGAGACAGCTGAAATCTCCTATTTAGGAATTTATGGAACTTATATGTTTGCAGGCGTCAGAAAGTCTTTTTTATAGAGCCCTAGTGCTTCACAGTACAATATTAATGCACTCTGTTTGAAAAGCCGTAATAAATTATATTTTTAATGCTCTTACCCTGGCTTTCTTAAGATGCATACATTCTTGGCAAACAATCAATAAATAGGGTAATCATGAGCAGAGGCCAAAGAATTTGCTGAAGTGCTGTTTTTCCATTTTTAATAGATAAAGATCTAACAATACGGACTGCTGTGTCTGTTCATTTCGGGATCAATATATTCTTTGTTTTCGCCAAACCAAGGAAAAAATAAATGATTGTATGATAAATGTTATGCATCAAACACAATGAAATTCCACTGCCTTCTAACTTTATCTACTTAATATTCTTGGTTGCTAAAAGGTTGCATTTTTAGACTGCTTAGCAAATGCAAGAAAAATTTGAATTATAAACATATAGCAATTTACAGAGAAACAAGGACCATTATAAGACATGCTGAATTATATCCAGTTTATGCCTTGCTTTACATGAATCATCTTGTTGAATACAGCCAAAGTTTTAAGACATTATCATCAATTTAATTTAAATTATTTATATGAACACTCACACAATAGAATCCCAAGAAGCTGGTCTAACTTGGCACATCCTTAATGAAAATGCCCAATTACAACAAATTTGGGACTAGAAAATATAATTTTTCCTCTATTTTAAGTAATGAACCTACTTTTAAAGATTAAACTAGAAAAATGGATGTCAAAATAATGCAAATCTTAAGCAATATAGGAGAGGTGATTTGTGAAATCACCTCCAAAAAGTTAATACATGCTTTCCCAATAATTAGCCTCATGAAAAAGCTCTGCTAATATTCCAACAATATATAAAGTCCTAAGACGCTTATGTCTATTGAATGCTACCTTGGGCTGACATCCATCAGCAATCACAAGAGTTCCTGGTATTTTAGAAGTCTGAGACAGATATCTAAAGTCAAAAGACTCCACCCGCTAGAGGAAGATGCTCCACCCAAATATGAAGTTCACATTGCCCAAAGGTGGTTTACATCTGGGCCAAGCAATGTGAAACAGAATCAAAGAAAAGGAAACCCAAAGGATGGTCTTAGATAGTATTCTGTATCTTTAAGATATTTACCTTTTCTAATGTTAGTTTTCATCAGATGTCCAGAGTGTTTTAAAGGCACTCCTTGCATTTTAGCTCCTGTACTTCCAAGTCGTCCTCTTCCTAATGGGCTCCCATTCTGTTCCAAGCGGGCAATTTTGGCTGGTGGACCCTTCGGATCGCTTACATTGTTAGACATTTCCGAATGTTCTTTCCCCTGAGTTGTCTCGTTCAAATGATCCATACTCAGTCCCGCCTCTAAAAATCACCTGCCATGTTAAAAAAAAAAAAAAAAGTTGTACACATGTGTAAACATATATGCATGTAAATAACTGGAAGATTTTTGTCTCTCTAATTTATGTTCTTTAAAATGAGCACTTGCCTGATCCCAATGTATGCAAAAATATTAGAAAAAATAAAATAATTGAAATTGTTCATTTTTTCTAACTGTTTGTTATATATGTGGGTAAAGGTGTATTGTTTTCTATTTACAAAACTATATTAAATACATGGGTTTATTTATGGAACAAATGTATCTGGAACAAACATAGATATAAAATGATTAAAGCATGGTATAAACAATGTTTTTTATGTTCTTTATAGCAATTAAAAATTATAAGTTCATTAATGAGTCAAATATTAAAACTTTAAGCAAGGGTACAATAGACTTAGAGTATAAGATATATCTATCCACCTCTACCCACCCACCCCCATACACACAGAGCCTATTCCTTGAGACACTTGGCAAGTTCATTAAGACTTTTATTTTCCCAATGGAAACTTTCTATTTTCCTCTTTTACTTTAAGTGTTAACATAAGAGAAGAGTTTTCCTGCTATTGAGATCCTAAGACTCCTATTTCATATTAAAAATGCAATCAAGTCTATGTCCAAAATGTGACTGAACCCATCTGTGTTCATGAAACTACATCTCTAATAGAGAGAAGTAAAATATTTAAAATCTATACATTCTAGGTGTTGGTGTACTATAGTCTTTATACATTTAATTAAAATTTAGTAGCCTGTTCATGATATAAAAGTACTAATGAAGCCAAACATTTTGAAAAATATTTTTCATGTATTCTCTAATTTTAAATGTATAGTTCAATTTAAAATAATCATTGACAACATTAAATTTCTAATCTTCAAATGAAAAAATATTCATTTAAAATAATAGGTAACATTTATAAAACACTTTTTAAGATTTGCTAAACATTTTGTATAGGTTATCAACTTCACTGTCCCAAAAGGGCAATTTAAAAAATCAATTTCAAGGAAATAAACAGAAAATAGTTTAGAGAAATAGTTAATAGTGGTGATTATAGGAATTATGCTACATCTTTAGATTTGAAGTATCTTCTCCTTTATGAGGAAGACAATATGTGACCATTATGCAACCATATACAAAATAGTCAAAACTATGGTCATCAGAAATAGGTGAAGAGAATTATTTTATGAATTACTGTATTTGCTATAATTACTATGAGTATAATTTAGAAAAAGTAAAGTGAATTTGATAATAGGGATGTTCTTCTAGGTACTTTGCAATTCAAAACATACTATGCATTTTTTTATAACACTAAAGTTATTTAGGTCCAGATTTGTCAAGAGATGTCACTCATCACAATAGAATTTGCTGTAAACATTTTTTTTCCTGCTTCAGAATAGACCCCCGTCATTCTATATAGTCAAGGTGGTGGTAAGGGGAGAAGAAAATGTTAATCTGGAGGTTTACAAGCAACCTTAAGAATGTCAGTTGAATGACTGTAAAGTTTGTGAAATAATGGTTATTTATCCTTGTACTCTAGGGTGGCATGCTGAGAACTAAAGGTTTAGCATTGATTGTGGTCCCATCTGTTTTTGGTTATGAGTCTCATTAACAATAAATGTGCCTATTTTAACCACTTTTTATCAAGATTACTCTTTTCCATTAATATCAACTGCAGAGTAAAGCCAAAAAGGGAGCTATGATTATTAACTTCTAAAAGCCTGCCTTACAATATTCCACATCCTAATACAATCCCCCCCCCCCCGAAACTGGTGTTTTACTTTGATAGAAATTTGGAATTCATTTAAAAATACACAGTGTATAGAAACACAGACATAAAATATATATTTTTTTAAATCTTGAGGTTTTGGGTAACTTAAAAAATACGTGTATCATAGCATCAAAGATAAAGTTGTGAAACATGTAGGTGTCATAGATCTGAAGAACATACCACATACAGTAAATGAAAGTGATAAATTGTAATTTAGTCAGTGTATTGACTACTATCAAAAACACCTTATAGGTCATCTTAAATTACTCTTAGAATACCAAACCATAGGCATCAGTTATCTTGTAAAAAGCTTTACATTACAAAGCAAAATTACATGCACATAAAACACCTAATTTGCTCATTTAAACTCCATGCCCAAGGCTAAAGTTCACAGAAACCTCAGTTAGAAATAGTGATGAGCAACCCCCAGCATGGCCTGCCCAAAATGACAGCAGCAAAACGTGCCTATTATCCTTAGTGATGCCAGAGAGTTTCTTTTGAGTTTCACATTTAGAAATCCATTTTAGTGCAATTTCTTGCCCACACATTTTAGAGAGGGGTCACTGTCACCAAAAAATAAACAAACGAAGGAAGGAACCTCAGAACATAAAACAAACCACAAAACTGTTTCTTAAGGAAAATATGTACATAATTTTTGAATAAAATACAAAGATCAGGCATAAGTAATTCCCTTAAAATACTCATGTTTTAAGAATACATCATTTCTGCACTTCAAATTCATTTTAAATTAGTTATCCCTTAGATCATCCCCTTAGCCTCCATATAACCCCATAATCACATTGGAGAGACTGTTCTCTTATCCATTCCATATGGCCGTCACAATCCAGGCCAAGCTTTCACTGTGACCTTTTAAAGAGACAAAGAAGCAAAGTACTATCTAGAAACAGAAACACTGCAGTTTTACTGAGTGAAATTAGCAAAACCAACCTGAAACTCACCACTTCAAAACTTGACAGCACATAAATAACAAAAACAAAGGAGATTTCCTTTGCAGCCCGAGATCTTGAAGAGGAAGAAGTTCAAGACTGATGTTTTTCTATATCCTTTTTTTTTTATTAAAAAAAAAAGGCAGCAGACCTGAAGGCGACTTCCCCCTTAAATTGTATTATTTTGTCTCCCCCACCCTCCTCCCCCCTAAGCGGGGGAAGGGCAGAAATAAACGTCAAGATGAGGAGAAGCCATGAGCGCAAAAATCAGAATTCAAAAAATGTTGTTTTTTCAAATGTCTCTAGGAGAACAGGGTTTTCGATGGGGGAGGAGGGAGACTGGGAAGTGAGTAGAGAGAAGATAAAATTGATCTGACAAGTGAAAGGTTGGGAAAAAATCGCAAAAACAAAGCAAAAAGCACTATAAGGTCCACAATTAGATGATTTTTGGGGTGTGGGGTGTGTGGATAGTGGTGGTCGCTGATTATCTTTTCTTTAAAAGCGAAAAAATCACTGCGGACGAGGTCTAATCAGGGAAAAAAAGGTTCTCCCTAGCTCTCTATCTCATAGGCTCTCCGGCGTGAAAAAGGCAGAAAGTCTACTTCTGGCTGTCACTTGGAGTATTATTCTCCAATAACCCAGAAGAACCACAGGGAGGAAAGAAGGGAGGGGGGGAAAGCAACCTTTCTCCCACCCTCAATCCCTCCCCCCCCAGAAACAATTGACAGTAACATTAACAAGCCTAAACTTTCTCCCTGAACCTCCAAACCCAACCAAGAGCTCTACCGGGTGGTAGGAAGGGCGGAGGGCAAAGTGTAGCGAAAAAAAATATGGGAAAAGGCACTAAAATACCACTTTTAATTTAGCCTTCGCTCTTCTTAAAAATAGCAGAGAGGATCTGTCCTTTCCTATTTACCCGGGGCTGTTGTGTGTGTCTGAGAGTGGGGGGGGGGCGGGCGGAGGGAGGCGGAAGGGGGACAGA
>JAJPUD010001027.1:377133-399359 GCA_023553655.1 Myrmecobius fasciatus | reverse complement strand
GAGAGAGAGAGAGAGAGAGAGAGAGAGAGAGAGAGAGAGAACGAGTGAGAACCACCTTCCACCTTCTCAAGGGAACAACTCCTTCCCTCCCCTCTCTAAAAAAAGTGGACCAGATTTCAGATTTCACTCTTCTATGTCCAAAGGAAGCAACAATAGCCACAAAGACGATATTTCAAAAAATCAAAAAACCCCAACAAAACTGCTCAAGAGTTTCTCAAAATGAAGGAGTGGAGGATGTCCTTTTAAGTCCTACAGGCTTTATTCTTGTTTCCCTGGCTGTATAATATGATTATTGTGATTAGGCCGTTTTGGTAGTTGTTGCTGGATGTTACAAAGATAGACGTGTGTATGTGTGTGTGTGCCCGGACTGAGCCGTGTGTCTCCTCTCTCTCTTTCTCTCTCTGTCTCTCTCTCTCTCTCTTGCTCTCTCTCTCTCCCCCCCTCCCTCTCTCGTCTCTGTCCCCATTAAATTATTAGTTGACTCATCACTCCTCCTCCTCCTGCTGCTGCTGCCGCCGCCGCCGCGCCGTCCCCAGCTCCTGGGCTCTGCTCTCAGCCAGAGCTTTCGGCTGCTGCTGCTGCTGCTGCTGCCGCCGCCGCCGCCGGAGCTGTCGTGGCTGCTGCTGCTGCCGCCGGAGCTGTTGCAGTTGCTTCTTCTTCCTCCTCCTCATTTTAATACAAAATAACACCGAGGCCACCGGTTTTTTACCGCCCCAGACTGGAGGACGCAGCCTCCCTGCAGCTGCCCGGAGCCCTTCCCCTGCGGCCCCAGATCATCCGGCGCGTCCTGGGAGAAACAGAAAGACAGACAGAAGCAGAGAAAGGGAGAGAGGGAGAAAAAGTGGCAGAGGAAGAGGAGGAGGAGGAGGAAGAAGAGAAGGAGGAGGAGGAAGAGGAAGGGGGTGAGGAGAGGGAGAGTTGGAAAAGGGGAGAGCGAAAGGCAGAAAAGGAATTAAAAATTAAAAAACGGGATGGAGGGCAAAGATGAGGGTTAAGGTTGGGTTTGGGGGAGGGGCGGAGGTGGGGGTGGAGGAAGAAGAAGAAACCAGAAAGACAAGTAACTAGTGAATGAGTGAGAGAAATGGGGGGGGGGGGGGTACGTGTGTATGGGGGAGGGGGGAGACTGCGATTTCCGGCTCAGGGCGCGCAAGAATTTGTAATCAGCTTGATTAGAGTGAGGCGGCTCTGCATTTATTACACACAATACCCAGAATAACAGGGAGCAACGCAAGAGGCACCACTGGCGGCTGGCAGCGGCGGCGGCGGCGGCACAGGCGAGGGAGGGAGAACGGGAGAGCCCGAGGCCCGGGCTGGGGCAGGGGCAGGGGCAGAGAATGGGTGATCGGAGTTTGCCCGAGCCAGGGGGTCGGGGAGGAGGCTAACTGAAACCTTCCCTATTACCAAAGAGGCCGAGACAGAAGGGACAGGGTGCGTGGGGAGGGGGGGGGGGAAAAAAGCCCGGGGACGAGGGCGGAAGGGTCAGGGAGACAATCCCGAGTATTGGGGGTGGGGGAGGACTGGGGAGCTACCCCCGCCTCCTTCTCCGGGGCCAAAGAGAAAGCCCCGGACTGGGCACTGAGCCCACAGAGAGCCAGCCCGCCCACTCGCCAGCATCACCCCGGAGGAGGGAGGGAAGGGAGAAGTCCTCCTCCTCCTGCTGCTGCCGCAGGTGAATGGAGCGCTAAGAAGCCGCCGGGCAGCCACTGGAGCCAGTGCTCCGGGCAGGGCTGCCCAGCCGGGGTCTCCGAGAGCCACGGGGGAAAGGGCGGACTGTCAGTCCAGCGGCAGCCTGAGCAAGGGCACTGAGGCCTGAGCCCTTCGGGTTGCTGGGGATCCCTCCTGGCGGGGCCTGAGGGCACGCTTCCCGGAGTGGGGTGGGGAGTGTGCTGGACAGTGCCACTTCCACAGGCAGACAGCCTAAACAGGTGCAATGAGAGCAGGGATCCTTCTCCAGTGTGATGGATGAATGGGCTTCAAACTTTTAACATCCAAGATTTAAAGGCACTAAGTGGAGACAGTATCTCTGTTTTCCTAACTGGCCACAAAACTGTTTAACAAGTTGCCTAACGTTTACCCTGACCCAGGAAAACAATTTTGAAACAAGAAATGTGTTGTTCACAATAGCACAAGTGGTTACAAATTCACTTAAATCACTAACCAAGAGAACTAACTGCTAATGCAGAGAAAAATAGGACATCACTGATTTACAGTCTTAAAGCAAGGCCCTAGTAAACTTTGGAAAGTTGAAGGATGGGACATCTACACAGGATCCCCAAATATAATATGATGTAAACCATAACATTATAGAGAAATGGGATTGAAAGTATAAGCAGTATTATGATCCCATAATGTACTTCCTCACTAAGGTCCTTGTTCACCATAATACATGTGAAAGTGACATATTATAACCTTGACTAATATAAACATCATCTCCATTTTACAGATGCCTAGGTTTGATGTTAACTAGTTAAGTGTGGAAACACTGAGAAAAGGGGAAATTTAGCACTGATGTCCTCATAATAATTAACACTACAGGAAAATGAAGATGTTGAATATTGTTTAACATAGTTATAGTAGGAGGAAGAGTAAACCTCTTTGGGTAAAAATTTTACACTATCTCCTGTATGTATCCATTTAGGTATATGTTGTCTTCCCTATTTGAAAATGAGCTTCTTGAGAGCAAGGAACATAACTGAGCACACCTATTAAGTACTTAATAAATACTTGTTGATTTAGGCATTCCTGGACAGTCAAAAGAGCATCAAACTGGCACAAATAAAGAAATAAGAAAATATGCAAATTAACCTTCTTTATTGTCAACAACACATGCATGTAGAAATTCTGTTTACTTAAGCATGTGAAAAGTACAAGATAAAACAGAGGTTAAGTTGTTTTCCTTTTGGAAAAAATAAGTTTTAAATAAAAAGCAATAAAAGTATTTTGGAATAATGGCCCATGGTTCAATTAGAAATCAAACAGGCAGTTGGTCTAGAATTATAGTATAGGCAAAGTGAGCACTGGTGCAAAGTTAGAAAGAAAATCCATTGAATAAAAAGCACCCTGAACTGGAAGAAAAAAAGGGGGGAGCATCAGAACATGGGAAGAATACAGTCACTGAAAATAAATACACCTATGCCATTATGCCCTCCAAAAAAAAAAAAAGTCCAGCATAAAACAGTTCAAAATAGAGGAAGCTATATGACTTATATTAAGCAAGATACAATGTACACACCTCATTAATAAAGGGAGGGAGGAGGAGAGGAAAGCAAAAATAATATCTACTGCTAGTCAGAGATGGTTTATTCAAACTTATAGAAAAAGTGGAAGAGCAATCTATTTGAAAGGAAAACTTATGAAAATGTAAATTCCAACTGAATTTGCATATGGCTCACTTAGAAAATAATTTCAAAAATCATACTGATTTTATTTTAAACTTTTAAAGATGAAATCATTCAATCAGTCTAATTTATTTAAGAACAGCTGATTTAAACTGTGACAGCCAAACTTTTATTTCACAGAAGGTATATTTACTCAGTACATCAGTTCCAACAGTAGCTAATATATTTTAAACTCTAAGTGAATTAAGAAGGACTGGTCCTGGAAGAATACAATGTTAAAAATATGGAGTAGGCAATCAAAAAATTTATATATGCATACAACTTTATATCAGGTTACTGGGGAAGATAAAGAATTCAGAATGAAAGGGAAGTACAGATATCATCTGAGCAAAGGTTGGGGGTGAGGGAGAATCAATGACAAAACTACCGGGAAATAGAATTATTAAGTCAGAAATATTTTATTGTAAAAAATATCTATCAGAGAGACTATTAACTAGAAACCATAAGAAAATTCACAACTTCTCTCTGAAAAAAGTATGTTTACCCCATAATCCTCATTACTTAATTAATGGAAACTAAGAAGGGATAAGTAAAAATTAATAATCCTACTTCAAATGTGCAGAAAACCTTTTATCTAGGGATCAGAAAGTATTTTAAGAAGCATGAATCACACAAAATAAGCAGTGTAAAAAAGGAGGGACATATCAATGGAAAGGGGAGAAGTAAATCCAGTAATAATTGAGATTCAAGGTGTTTATTAAAGACATTATCATGGACAGTAAGCAAATATAGTAATATCATGTATCTATTAATCACATAATCACATTAATCTTACAATAGACACTTCCTCTATGCCTGAGATATATGATTAAAAGAAATACCTTGGAGGAAACAGCACATATGCATTTATACTTTAGAAGTTGTATACAGTGCTGATGAGCTTAATTACTGTCTATTATCTACCTCTGTTAGAGTATTCATTATAGCCTCTGAACATTGACCAGTGTAAACTCTGGATTAAAATGAATGAGGGAAAAAAGTGATAATTAAGAAAATATATTTTCTTTTGCATATATGAACATAAGCTAGTAGAGCATCAGAAACAGATAGAAATGTACATTAATTTGCACTATGTACATATCTCCACACTTTGCAATAAGAAAAAAATACAGGCTTAGAACTATATAAACTGTATACTAAAATTGTTATGAATATTTTAAAACTTCATTGATATGTTAATTTATAATTTAATATTTGTATATCTGATTCAAACATTAGCATTTATTTTAGAAAAATAATATTGTCTTTTATGATGAATAAACGATATGAATGCTACCATACCAGAATAAAACATGGAAAAAAACCTGCAAGGTTTTTAAAAACTTGATAATACTATACTTTTGAAATTGTTGACAGAAGATACCAGAGAATAAATTGAAACAATTACAGAGTAATGAGAATTCAAAAAAAAAATCTCAAACTTATACAAATACATTCTAGATAAATAGGAAAAAAGTGGAGGATGAGAGAGGTAGGCTAAGCATATGATCCTTAAGATTTGCTTACTGGCAGTTACCAAATGGGTACCTGAGTTTTTCTGAAGGAATATTTCATACACATATGATGCTTTCAAAGGACATGTTGATGATCCATTTTTTTCCGTATTCAAACATAGTCTGGCCTATCTCTCAATACTCTAATAGCAGCATATAGGATGCTGCTCTTTTTTTTTTTTTTTTCCCACATCAATTCTTGATGGGGAACTTCACTTGCAGGTGGTGTTTTGCACATATGTGTGTCTGGAAATGTGCTTGGTGTTGGCCATATAAGGTTTTTTTTTTTGGGGGGGGCCCATATGTTTAGCTGTCATGTTCCTCATTTTCTCTGTCTAGGATGTCAAGATTGATTTCCTTGGAATTTTTTGAATGGACTATACACCAATTAGCACAAGCAGGAGAAAAAAAATCTGGGTCCACAGCCCAAACAACTCTTTTCAGCATATGTCTGAAAGGAAATACAATATCCTGTAAACACTTACACCCCTTTCTCACATCTTATCTGTGACTGCCATCACTATGCATTCCATATAACTTCAGAGCACAGCCTGCTTCAAGTGGTGCAGAAATTTCTGTTATTTGTACATGCCTCTTAATGAGACAGAAAATGACACCAATGAGATATCCGGGGTCATGGTATGGTTATATTACTTTATCATACACTAATAGTCCTACTAGTAGACCCACATAATATTTACAATATCAAATTAAGTAGAGGTGGGATAGAAGTAGGTAAGATAAAGTTAGTTTTTCTTTTTTTATTAATTAATGAAAGAAAGAAAATAATGCTATGTTGACAACTTGAATGAATAAATATTCATTAAATTCTTACTCTTTGCCAAATACTGTGCTGAGTACTGGGAATTCAAAAAGAAGAGCAAATACTGTCTATCCTTATGGAGCTTACATTCTAATGGCAGAGACAACAATCATAGGGAAGAAGTGACTTCAGAAGGGAGCTTTGGAGCAGAAAATTATAGGGACAGCAAGTGGAGTCATAGAAAGACAAAATGAGCCACTCTATCCAGAAACAATGGAAGAGTTGATTTGATTCTATTCATGGTTCTAGAAGTGGATTTCACTTCCATTGCAATGTAGTTACCTAGCTATGCTCTTTTTAGCTATAATCTAACTCTCAAACACTAAACTTATGGTTTATAATAATGGCAAAATAGTAAAGGGGACACTAATTGTCAAGTTCTTGTCTTGGTTAGTGATCTAAATATCTCTAAGTTACTATCTGACTTTAATCAGGTGATCCAAAGTGATTACTTTGGCATTTTAATTGGTGTACTGAAAAGCAGAGTCTTGGATATAATGGATAGACCACAGATCTTAGCGTCAAGGAGATCTGTATTCAAGTCCAGCTTCTGATGCACACCGGATGTGTGACTGGAAAAATCACTTAACCTTTCAGTGCCCCTAGACAATTTAAGACTATAAATTTGCACAATACTTGCATTGGCACAAGAAGTTTCCTCACCACTAGGGGATCCCTAGATCAGGTTCCAGGGGGGTGAAAAACCTGTGAATCAATGGGTACAAAAAGTAGCATGGAACCCAGCAGAAATCTTACTGCTGACTATATTTTCAATGAGACATTTGAAATATTTATGGCAGAATTATGGGGAAATCATACTCCAGTGTTTCTTTTAGAAGTAAGCAAATAACCAGCAGGTCACATCAACAATAATTTATCCATATACCCACCTACCTTTGTATCTCTCAAACAGCAACTATTCCTATCCTTAGGCATGCTTATTTGAAAATATGAACATAGGTCCCTAACCAGGGACCCAGTACATGAAAGAGACATTGGAGAATGAAGGGCAAAAAACAGTAGCAAAGGATTGAGGATATGGGAATTGTGGAAGAAGGATGAAGAGATGATTCAAATGGATTTTAATTTTTCTAGTCAGTCTGTTGCTGGTTCAATTATAGCCCACACTGGGAGTGGTCAAAATCTATAGTTTCCTGAAGATCAATTGGGGTGGGAAGGAGGGAATTAGTGAATGACTCTTGATTTCAGCACATGATAGATGGTCATATATTTTAAAAACTAACCAAAGGCCTTTTTTTTAAAGAGTTGGTCAGCTTAGTTGCTTCTAATGGGATTCTCACTGGCTTTATGAAAAATTATGAAAAAATATCTGAGGAATTTCCCCTAAGGCACCTGTTTCTTCCTCTGTATCACACAACATCTCCATATAAAAATATAACTTCTAAAATAGGAGGTGCTTTTTAGTCAAGGAAGATGGTGGTATTGTAAAGATATAAGAAGAAGATAATAATGATAAACTGCAGTTCTGGTTTCTACCTTCATCACAACTGCAATGGACACAGTCCTGGGCCACTGTTGGGCTGGTTCTCCAGGACAGTCATGAGCAGGTAAAATGCTGGATGGCAATCTTGGAAAGATATCTTTGGTTGAAAGTTGGGTGAGTGTATTTGAAGTTGATCCTCTTCAAGTTTGAACTGAAATAAACAAATTTAATCTATAGGATGTTATAAGAAAAAACACTTAAATGTCAGTCTAGAAAATTCACTTTTAAAAAAGTAAATAAGAATGAAAATTATAAGAAGAATTTGGTAAATGAAAGGGTAGTATTTTAGGGAGTAAGCTGAATTTTCTTCAGGTTTTCTATGGTGCCAACAATCCTATGCAGATATATTATTTAACATTACAAATATAAGCTACTAACCACAAATTATACATGGAAGTACAATTATAAAACCCATCTATTATTTACTGGAGCCAGAACTAACATAGTTTCCTTCACTGCTTTACAATATAGCTGTGTATGATTTTCTTCCCAGAAAATTGTTCAATGTATTTCTATACTTTATGCCAATACTGCTAATCAAATTATAGAGTTTTCATAGATTTCTAGAGCTGGGAGGACCCAAAGAAGTTACTTTAGTTCAACAGTTTCATTTTACAGATGAGGAAACTGAGGCTCAGAAAAATGAACTTAGTTAAGTATAATCAGTGGCAGAATGAGATCTCTAGACTGCCAATGCAATATTCATTCCAACTACACTATGATGCCATGGCAAGGAGTATGTTTAAATTCATCACAACTACTATCAATATACTTTTAAACACCTTTAGTAATTTTAATGATTTTTCTTTCAATTAGTTTGAATAGCAGCGATCCCTAAACTCTGACTTTTGTTTGTAATATATTAATATCCCTGAGAAAACTCTGTTGATGCATCTTTGCCAACTAAATTATAGGGGGGAAAATAGTTTGAAGTACAATGGGCTCGAGTCATATCCTAAGCAATTTTATGGAGACTTTTTATCCTTAGCTGCAGCTGACATTTACCGAGTGCCCACTGGCTGCATGGCACTGAACGAAGCATTGTCCCAGCAGTATGGGAAACTGAACTACCGTTACAGCTGAAGGCATCACATTTGGGCAAAAATTAAATGCCCTTGTGATACTTGTGATTTATAGAAATGAAAATGGGAATTTTAATTTGCAATAATTTCAATTTCAATAAATTCAAAACCAAATCATCAAAGCACAGAAATCATTCCTCTTTTCCTCAAGTAATTCCCATGGTTTTGGGGTGCTGGCTGCTTCATCCAAAGCATAATGAGATGAGTCAGGTAAATGCTATGTTATATCACATTTTACTATTCTTTCTAAACAATGCATTGTTTCTTTCTCACCTGCTAACCTGGCACTGTCTGTGGTGGGTAACCGAGGGATCGAGGCTGGTAAAGACAAAGATCAAATAAGGTATACTAGAAAAGAGGGACAAGCAGATATTAGATGAGACTTAATTGTGGGAATAAAGGATACCAAGTGATAAATGAGACTTTACCCCTTGTTTCTGTCTTGATTTTTAAAAAATTAATACAAGTCCTGAGCAAAATGAATACATATAGGCATTCAGAGAACAAATCTCACGTAAAGTGAGTAATTTCACAATCTTTAGAAGAGGGGTTTTCAGCCTTCAGATTTTATGCAGTATACAAATGCCTCATTAAAAGAGAAAAGGCATTTCTTAAAAGCAAACTATTCCCTAAATATAAAGCTTCATTTTCAGGTATGTTTAATGGAGTTGAGGTGGGCAACTATTCAAAGAATGAATCACATATTTTTCAAATAGTTTTTTCAGGGGCCTGGGGCAGTGGAAAGAACTATGTCTCAGTGGAGTGAAAGCACCTGATCTGGAATCCCAGCCGTGTTTCTTTCTGTGTGATCTAGGGCAAATCACATTAGCTCCAGACTCAGTTTACTCATTTGTAAAATGAGAAGCTTTTAGAGATGACAGCTGATTAAAAAGTTATCTTTTCACATATTTTATGCACATGTACACATGTTTGTACATATATATATATATATTTATAACACGTGTATATATACCCATGGAAGAATGACAATACAATGGGAGCAAGTGAATGACCAGTATGCATAAAGATGATACATTGGCTTATTCTTTAACTATATAGAAGTTATGACTCCATCCTATATATCAAGCTCTTAAAGATTATTTTGAAGAAAAATGGAGATAAGTTCTTCTTAAACAAGGATTTTTAACTTTTAAGTTCACAAATTGATACAACGAGGGGCTATATATAGCATTACTCATTTCCACAATTAAGTATTGTTTTAACATCTGTAATGTTACTTTTTTCTAGACTGCATAATTGTCTTTCCAAACAATATTTATAAATTTTTACATGATTTTAGAAGATTTTTCATATACTTTAAAATGGAGACAAAATTAATGCATAGATTATATATGTTGCAGTTCATTCTTTATTACATAGAAATAGTATTCTGACCCATAATGAGGAGAGGAAAGAATTAACTGAAAAACACTTATTTCATTAAAAAGAATCAGATTAAATAATTCAAAGATTTGAGGTATAGCTAGAGTATAGGATCCTATATTATTTGCCTGAATTTATCTGCTATAGATGACTTTCTCTATCAATAAGTAATTTGACAGCTAACATATATTATCCATGTATATGTGCATTTCAATTTGAAAAATAAAGAGAATTCATAATAAAATTTATAACTTACTGTATGACTTAAAAAGAAAACTTATACTAATCTCATCCCTAGCAAACCCTGAAGCTACTTTAAAAATAATAATAATTTACTTCTAATTCTCTGAAAATTAGTTGCCTCCTCATTTAAAAAAATGTTAATATTCTTTAAATAGAAGCAAATTATCTATTTATCATTTCTTTTGACCACTACCAACTTGATCTTTTGGTGGGAGATCATGTTCTTAGTGACGGGTGGAACCCATTTGGTTGACTGCAAGTTAACTACATTGCAGGGGCATTTTAATTAGTTAACTCTATGAGATTGCATAATACTGTGCACTTTGTTTTTAAAAAAATAACACATGGTTTCTTGAAAGTGGGGATTTTTTAAAAAGGCTACATTTAGTTTTCATTTGTAAAAAGGATTCTTTTCATTAATCATTTGTACTAGTATTAACCAGCACAAAGCGAAGACTTTATAAAATGGCTTATACTTCATTTAACTAAATCTTGTTCTTCCATCAATTGGTTTAAAACTATTCAGTTATTGTCTTAACATCAACATTATTCATTAATACATATGTATACACAAGTACAATGACAAAACAGACAAATTATATATATATGTATATATATGTGTGTATATATGTATACACACATATATAATAGGTGAAATATATAGCATATATAATAAATTGTAACATTAATACACATTCATAAAGCATTTTAAGTTTTCACAAAATGCTTTCTGAGGGACCATGTGAATAAAATAGTCAGAATAAGAATAATTATCTTTGTTAAACAGCTGAAGAAGCTGAGTGACTTGTTCAAGTAACTATTAGTCATCATTCGAATTTAAGGGTTCCTACTTGGAGCTCAGAATTTTTTCAAAATGTTTTCCTCTCCAGGATCACATCCCCCTCATATGAAAAACAAAACAAAAACAAAAACAAAAATTTCCATCTCACAACTAATGAAGAAACCTTTTTAAATTAAAATAATACAGTGAGCAGATCATGGGTTCACTGAAGTATCAGAAAATAAGAATCAAAGCTATGTATGATGAGATGCTCACTAACTTGATAGTCAAGAAATCTTAAAGTGTTAAAATGACTTAAAATGCTCCTGCACGGTAGTAATTTTGCCTCTGCAACAAAGTAGGTGTGTGATTTAGACAGTCCCTTCATTTTTCAAGTCCTCATTTCTAAATGGAGGGGATTGGACTAGAAGATATCTATATTAGCTCTAAAAAGTTGTACCAATTTATGTTGAAAAATGATGGAGCCTAGGGAAAAGTGGAAATGAAAATAAGAGAAAAGATAAATCTGGACAAGATATTTATTGATAATGAGACTCTGTCTCTTTCTCTATATGTCTCTGACTCTGTCTTTGTCTCTCTCTTTTTCTTACACACACACACACACACACACACATACACACACACTCACACACTCACACACTCACACAAAAGAAATCCACTAAGCTAAAGAGAAACTTTAACTCACCAGATTCCATCTGTTTCATCTGAATTCATGCATAATTGATTATCCATGACTGGTAAGTTCTTTTCTCACTAGCCTAACATGGTTTTCTAAACACTATGCATTAAATCACTATCAAAGTAGAGACTATATTTCTGAAACAGTAATGGGCAGAAAAGAATATTTTCAATGAAAAATTGCATGCCAGGTAATAATAACACAGTTGACCTATGTTTTAAGAGAGAAATTTTAATCATGTGCATATAAAATATTAATAACCTACTCTGTTATTGTTATAATAAGGTTAAGTAGATGTCTCCATGCTTAAGGAAAAAGTAGGTGTGTACAGGATTGAAAAAAGAGGTACAGAGAGATGGAAGGCAGACATAAGGCAAATGTGTCAACAATAACAAGAGGAAATGAGAAAGAAGGAAAAGATGAAGGTAGAAACTAATCTCTATGTGTCATTGTGCCTGCCAGAGTCCTGGCAAAGAAGCAGCATCCTTTTATTTCAATTTTAATCATTTCTGAATTTTAATACCCTACTCCTTTTGTAACTCTCCTGGCATTCCCCATGTGCATCCCTCCTAGCCAAAACACCAGTATAAATGAAATGGCACGCCACCACACCATACCACTGAGGTAGCCCTCCCCAAAGAGGCTACCAGGTGACCAAGAGCAGAAAAGGTACTTCTGCTTTCTATCCCATAGGACTTCTGGCCAATTAGCTGGCTTCATGTTCTCTACTTTCTTTAAATTTGAAAAGGACAGCAATGAAGTAAGCTAGAGACAGAGAAGCATTAAAAAAATAAATAAATAAAATAAAGCCAGCCAGTAGTAATACAATAATCAGTGACCATCAGGGCCTGGAAAAATGAGTTTGCTCTCACTGGCACTAAGGAGCATCACATGATTATTTAATTACAGCTCTAATTTTTGTCTCGTGGATGGCAACATATCAACAATTAATAGGGCAAATAGAGGAGACTGCATTTTTAAAGAGACAGAATCTGCATGGAAATATAGAAGGTCACAAGCCCTGTGCTTCTTAAGGAATGATTTTCTCAATACCATACAAGCAAATCTGCCATGCAAGTAGGCATAGACAAGAAAAAAATTAATGTATTCCAGGGAACATGAATATAGGATGTCCAGAAGTGTTTTTGAATAGCAAAGATTTACCAACATAACCCTCTCTTAGCCTAGCATACATTGTACATTATGAAATAGAAGCGCAGTATCAAAAAAATGAAAATGGCATCCAAAAAGGAAAAAAAAAAGATAACTTTATAAAAATGGCCTTCCTTACATCCAAACACACTCTGATACAGTACTTTTCTCTATAGAATAATTCTATCTTCTCTTTTTCTCTGTCCTTTATGTCTCTCTAACTCTGTCTTTCGTTGTTTCTCTCTATCATCTATCTGTTTCTGTTTCTTTCTCTTTGTCTATTATTTATTTATCCCTCTCTGCCTCTCTCTTTCTTGGCTGATTTTCTATCTCTCTATCTATCTCTGCCTCTTGCTGTTTCTCGCCCCCCCCCACCGTATACATATGTATATATGTATATATGTTAAGTTGGAAAGGAATGTATAAGGAGTCATCTAATCAGAAAACTTAGTCCAACTAGGGGTGACAGTGACTTGCCGGAGCCCACAAGTGTCTGGTCTTGGACTTTACATAAGGAACCTTTGCTGAAGCTTCAAACAGACCAATATCAAAAAGCAAAACCGTTCCTAAAATGTTTGCTTTGTTTGTTTGTTTTCAATCTGGACCCTGTGGCCATTGTCATACTTAGATTCCAATATATCTGGGATGCAGCAGCAATAGCCAGATCTTTGTGTGGTGACAGAGCCCTGACTGACTCCACTACCCTACTGGTGAGATGAAACCCACACCAGGTAGACTGGGGCTGAAACTGCCCAAGGAAGGACCATGGATGTCAAAATCAACCACTTGGAAATGAAGAGTAACTATTCAGAAGAAACTAGAATATTAGAGATAAAGGAAAATTATTTTTGTCCTTATTTAACTATATCCATTATGAATATATACATGGTCTATCTCCATTCACTTTACCTTCATTCATCTACAAATGCTGACCACCTACTATGTGCAAAACACTGTGCTAGAGGCTACGAGATGACTCTTCCTTAATTTCTGAGTTATAGATTTGAGCGTGAGTCACATAACCTTTTTGGGTCTTCTCGAATCATCTGTAAAATACAGATAACACCTGTGATTTACTGATTTCATAAGCATGTTAAAAATGCTTATAAAGCATTTTGAGGTTTGGGCCCTTTTTCTCCATGTTGCTGCCTCTTTCAAGGTGAGCCTGATCTACACAATCAAAACCATCAATCAAGTCATAAAAATCTCCATTTACTCTACATTAGTTGTAAAAATTGAGGGTAAAAATCTGTAGTCTCTTCATTTTTACCTCACCTGGGACTTCAGTCTTTCTCATGTTTCTTTTGACTATTACAAATTCTTAATGCAAAAGAAATCAATCCATTTAAATCAATAAACATTTATTAAGCACCTACTGTGTGAAAGGTACTATGCTACCTTTGGAAATAAAGTCATGTTAGAAATATAGCTAGAAAAAGCCGCCAAGGGAAACCTTAAATATGATAATAGAGTTTTCCTAAGAAAGCTGCTAAATTCTGATCAAAATTCTTGAACCCCAAAATAAGTTTTCAAAATAAAACAATAGGTTATCTGGCTTATGCTGGCTAAAGTAGTCTGAAAACAAGAAAACGTAGGCGTCTCAAAATATAATGCTGGAAAGCAAAAACCGCTGAAGGGTACCTATCTCTAATGTCATTGGCAAAAACCACCACACAACGGCAACAAAGTAAAGAGGGACTGGAATTATGGATTCCCCTAAAAACCTTCAAGTCTGGTTGTTCTGGAAGAAAAACTGTCATGATTCTGAACTAAAGATCTGACTCCACATGCTTAAAAAGAATTTTTTAGAAAGGTTGGCAAGCAGGAGCTTGTATGTAAAAGGATACATCATTCTTTTTAACATGATTGTTAATACACAGTTAACATGTCTCAGAAAAGACTGTAATTAAATGTCTACTGCACTAATAACACTAATAAGCATGCAGTATTATTACATTACAATGACTCCATACAAACTAAAGCTGTCATTTTTAAACTTTTAAGATAATGTTTAAATTGTTCTTGGGACTTCTTATATTACCTAAAATAAGAAGCCCACCTCTGAGCAAGAAACATTCATAATTATTAAAAGAATTCATTTCCCATCCCCCCATTGGTAACCGAGAAAATCTGTCTAGTATTAAATATATAATAATGAATATACATTTTTATTAGTTAAAATGTGGCTATATTTATGGAGATGTTTTGCTTGGTCTTTGTGCTATCTGTAAAGATTACTTCAGAATCTGAAATACTATGAGGTTTGCTATACATTGAAATTTCCACAGCTCTGATGTTAATCACAAATTATTTCAATTGTCTGCTACCTGGGAACAGGAAACTCAATTACACTCAATAGCAAACAGGTAATTATTGATATAAGCGTTGCAGAATGATCTTTGTTTCAAGAGCAAACTACATCTCCTAGGATCTAAGTTCAACTTCATTAATACTAATAACATTGTTAGTATTATATAATATTTACAACTCAAAACTCCATTTAGCTCCATGTCCCCAACATCAATCAATCAACATTTTAAGTGCCTACTGTGTGTCAGCATTAGAAACATTAATGTATCAAAATGTCATTTATATGCTCTTACACATGGAAAGCAGAAATTACCAGCTCAATCTCCTTGCTTCCAAGGAGAACCATCTCCAAATCAAGTACTCTACAAAGATAAAAAAAATTCTTTAAATATCACCAGGAAAAAAAGACTTAATAAGTTTTGCAGATAACCTATTAGCAGGTCTAGCAACCCACAGAAAGAATACTCGCTAAAGATTCTCTTCATTATCTAGTCCTGGAAGAGTCTTTTTTAATAGCTAGGAAAATGTGAAAATCTCAAAGATGGGCTCAAAAATCTGACATCACCATTGTTTGGATGGCTAATCTATATGGTATTAGTGAGAAAACTGCCAAGACACTTACCCTCAAGATAGTGGAGGCCTCTCTTCGGATTTAGCAAAGCACCATGTACAGGCAAGTCTTCGATATACTTCAATGATGGTGATGGTTAAGAGTCTCTCTCTGACACTGTTAGCAAAGCAACAGCATCTCCCGAATGAAGTGGTTATGAGTTGCTACTGAAGCAGCTGGACCAAACCTGCGGTTCTGAGGGTGGGTGTGTTATAAATAGGGTCATGGCTATGGTCTGAAAGAATCCGCCCACTTCACCTACTCTGATTCTCACTACTTCCTGTACACCTGGGCAGAAGGGAGGGTGATCCTAAGTGTAATGGCATTTTATAGAACTTCTAAGGAAGACGCTAACATCTGTTTATTCTTGCAGCATTCTACCCTTCATTTGGTGAGAGTTGCATGCTTACTTAGGTCATATTCCCGTCAGAAATATGCTTAGGACTAAGGTATCTTACTATATCCAATTTAAAGATGATTAATTAAATTATTTATCTAACACATCAGCTGTTGGATAGGAAACTGAAATTAACTCCTAATGGTCAATTATCACAAGCTCCCTCACTATGTACAAAGTAACTGTTACTTAAAATGGGAGAGAAATTGGAAAGGGAATTGGATAGCAGGTAGACTCCTCTATTTTTTAAAATACCCATTAAAGAAGACCATCTAACTCAGTGAACCGTAGTTTTGAAAGTCCACTGAATCAGGTGGAAAAAAATTGACTTAGTGAAGCTTCCGACACATCCCAAACTGTGGAAATTGTACAGAACAAGTGTGAAAGAATAAAAATAGGCCAATCTATGTTACACTAGTAACTCTCACTTTGAACACAAATACACACAATCTGTATCTATTTACTTTGCAATGAAATATCGGATCTTAAAATGCTTTTAAAAAAATAAACAGCAAAAGGTACAGTTGGCATAAGTTCAAAGTACTAAATAATGTGCGTTGATGTGTGGATCACACTCTATGAAGACATCAAGTTTAAATATACTTGCCATTGAGAACAGCACTTAGGGATGATAGATAAATTATCATACTAGACAATTTTTCTTTGGTATAGTGAAGGGGAATAACCTTGTGTAACTGATTTGATTTATATGCTGTATTAAGACCTTATTCTACTATAATGTCACTGGAATATATGATTGCAGATTGACAACCATCTGTAGACCAAGAACTCTAATAGGTACTCAGAATATTAGTGAGAATAAATATTCATCAAAATTTTGGGCATTGGAATTCAACATTTTAGCAATGTTGTCAAATGTTTATAACTTTGTTTTTCAAGCAGGCTTTTGAGGGAAAAATTTAACTTTACCAACCTCTCTAGGCAGATGGATACTTTTCTTTAAAAGCAAGCTTATTTATCTGAGTTATCTTTAAGCTGATAGTGACAACAAAAAACACTGACTCACTTGAAAAAAAAAGTGTATGATAAGACTATTTTCAGAAAAAAATTGAAATATTAATCACAAGTATTTTGTAAGCACCTACTATGTATTACATGTTAGCACAGTGTTGTGGAATTACAAATCTTAGGAGTTGCAAGGGATCTCAGAGGGATACAGCTGGAGAGCAGTACAGTTAGCCTACCAAACCTAATTATACCAGGAAGCACATAGTTCAGCAGTGCCTATAGTATTTGTTATAAATTATATTTAAAAAAATAACCTTAAGATTAGAATGTGTGCTAAAAGATGGCTAATGTTGTAGGAAGATGCCTATTTTAAGTGGAAACATACTTTTTTCCTCTTAAAATATTGTCCAGGTGCCATATTTTGTTTCATGGAAAAATAGATCATATGACATGGTACCGATTAAATTTAAAAAATGGATTCTAAATGGCAGAAAAAGGATGGAATCAATATGATAAAAAAAAAAAATCCTCCCCCCCCCCCAACTGGGAATAAGACAACTCTCCCCAAGCTTCCTCCAACAAGAAAGTCAGCTGCCTTGGATAACAGCACACACAGGTAGATATTAAAATGGAGACAGAGGCGTTATTTAATGGTGACAGGAATATAAATACATGCACTAACCTATAAACTGGTATTTACTTCAGGAAAGTAAGTAATATTTTTCCTCTGATTGCTGAGCCGTCAGTTTAATGCAGCGTAAATAAACAGTAGGTGCTTTCTAGCTTTAAGTAGGAAGTGTTCATTCCACAAGAGGAGCAGATTGTTGAAGCCTGATGCCCGTAACAGCAAGACAGAACTTTCAGTTTACCAGAAAAATATATTGCCCTGTATAAAGTACCCAATCTATTAATTAACATAGCTGTTTTCTAACAAAAATGTAACTTATCTCTAAAATAAACATCAGCTCTAAGGATAAATCAGTTTTGAAAGAATAACTGATCTGTAATTTGTCATAATAGTTACAAATGAACAGATAAAAATATCCTGATTATATTAAAAACATGAAGTCATAATGACACAGCATTATGAAGCTTAAGACACTCTAATCTATGTTCATTGATTTTAAACATACCAAAAACTTTAATGTTTCACAAGCATGTATTAATTTGTCCTAACCAATAGTTAAGCATACTTTCTGTCCTCAATAAAGACAAAACTCAAATGATATTATATTTAAAGCTAGAAATCAACCTTCCAAAATCCAAAGTCATTACTAAAGAATCCATAGAGAGAAAAGTTGGGATAGTACTTGGTAATGGTCTCAGGTCATTCAAAGGTAATGAAGTGATAAAAAAAATGGAAGTAGAAATTAGCCAAAGGCACTTTTCCTTCTACTCTAAATACATAACATAGCTTATGAATTTGACAATACATGTACCTGCCTACAGAAATTACTTTCCTCGGTGGTTTTTATGTGTTGCTAATAATATTTAGCAATCTATTTGACTGAGAAGGCTAACTGTTCTTAAGAAGCATAAAAGTCAATTCCCATGGCCTTATTTAAAACAACCACTATCCAAAGCTTGTCCAGTTTGTTTGATTCATTTATAAGAGAAAGAGTAGAGTGATGAGAAATATTTTATAGTAGATTTCAAGATGCACAGACATAGTCTCAAGATTGATTGGTGCATTTACATGCATTCATGCCAGATGGTTTGATGATCCCAATTATTAATGCAAGTTATAGTAACCTAAAATCATCTATGTGAAAGAATAGATGTGCTTGTAGTTTGAATGGGCATAATTGCACCACATTTGGGACTTTATAAAACAGATAAAGTATTATTACCTTCAGTGCTCTATGGATGGGATGTGGGGTTAAACTAAATAGTGTTTATATAACCAAAATATTTTTACAATAATGAGGAACAGGTGCTTGTCACCTGATCGCATGGGCCTGAATTATAAACCATAACAGGTCACACCAAATACAATGTTGAATCTTCTACAGGTATTAGTTTTGGCTAATTTAATTTTTTTTTGTCTTGCCACTGAGCACATCATATCTTAGTCAATCACAAATTCAGATAGCTGTCATTATACCTTTTGTGTGATAGCTATAAGTCACTTTGAAGACTCTGGGATAAAAATGGCTAAACCGAGGAGTTAATGACTATTTTACAATGATCATCAACAAAAATATAAAGAAGATGCTAACTTATTAAAACAACTGGACAAAAAGCACTCCTTTTGAATGCTTTTGTCTCCGTGAACTTAAAAAAAAAGGAACTATTATTTACTAAATATTTTGGTTTATGGAAAAAGGATAAGGAATGCACTGATTCCAGGGGAAAAAAATCAAACCAAAACGCCATAAAGGCTTTTTTGGAAAATCTTTGCTTTTCTATCTCTCTTTTATGTTTCTTTCTTTTCAAGCTAATACTTTAGGAGGGAAAGGGGAAAACCCTTCATTCACTGCTTTCTTTTTTATCCATCACTTGTATTCAGGATTCAGGAAGAAACACAAATCCTAACAGTGATTTTAATTCTCCTGATTCTAGCTGTATTCAAACATAACAATGCTTTCTTCTTTTTTTTATAGCTACTGTTTACTTATTATGTATTACATATGACTGCACAACTCTGTGCTTAAAATATTGTTTCCATTAGAAAAAATGTGAAGTAATAAGTGTCAAACTGAAATGAGGAATAAATGTACATTCTGTATTTACAAAAATGTATAAGCATTAAAAACATTTGCCTATAAGATACATATTTTACCACAGCTATGTCTGTATATGATGTGCACATTGTTTAAAGTTTATTTAATGATGTGTCTAACCAAGTTAATTAAAGTATTTATGTCTAGTGATTGTGTTCAACACTTGAAGAGGTAGTGAAAGCTACAACCAGCTACTTCTGCTAACTAAAGTTGAAATTATGCACTTATAATAACCTTTCCTAACAATGTGAGAAAAACAGAGTAAATATATTAAATTTGTTTCATAACAGATGCTTAGGTTGTTAATATTTAAGATGCCTATTCATGCTATTCCTGTCTGCACATTTGTCAAAAATGTAAGCCTGAATGCTAATGCTTGCCAGCAGATTGAAGCAAACAGTATATGAATGTACTACTGTACTACTCAAATAATATGCAGAAGAAAGAAAGGACGGTAGCTAAACCATATCACTGGGAACGTGGAACAGAAGAAAGTGTTCTCAGTAGATCTTACACTTCAACCTTAACAACCTAGAATCTAGAATTATGCATCCTTCACATAATAAGAACTGTCCTTGATTGGAGAGAAAAAATCTGATATTTGCTGCTGCCATTTTATACTTAGTTCAGTTTATAGGGCAATGTAAAATAATTCAGTAAAGTTTTCAATGGGATGGCTTCCTTTGCGACACAAGTACTTAAGGTTTCAGGTTCTACTGAGGGCAAAACCTACAACTGTCCGTCAGATTTCTTTAGCTCTTCCTCTCCCCTCTCTTTTCGCCTATCCCTGCTGGCCTCCAAAGACACGTATGTGGAGCCCAGGGCAATTGGGACAGACCATCTTTCTGTTCTGACGAGGTCTTCCCAACCCTCCCCTCTCCTCCCGCTCTGTTATAATCATTTTGGAGCCTCAGTCACAGATCATTTCCCTGGAAACCCATCTGGAACGCCACAGAAAGTTAGCTGAGGAAGGGCGCAGGGGTCAAAGTCTCAAACCCCGGCATTTAGCGAGGCGACCCTGTGGTTGACACTTGGAAGTGAAACTCCCAGCGCCTAGGTTAAGCTGGGTCCAGGGCCACAGGCAGCTGAGGCTCAAGGCTGAAGGCTCTTCCTTGTCCTCCTCCTTCTCGGGTCGGCCTGCCTCCCCTCCCCCAGCCCAGCTCCTGCGCCCACAAACCTCAGTCCCCACTCCTCAATCTCTCCAACCTGCCACGGTCCCTTGCACCTCACGCCCTCTCCGCTCCTCTGCCCTCTGACTCAGCCTCCCAACATCAGGTCGTGCTGAGGGGCCACGATGCTTTGCCATCACGTCCAAGGCCACGCTAGCCGTGAAGCCGATGCCTGGGGTGGCCCTGCGGTCCGGGGGTGCCAGGAGAAGGCACGAATGCCTACACTACCTCACCCGTCAGGATCGCGGCCCGGCAGGGTAAGGAAAGACCAGGAAGCGGGGCGAGCTGTCCCCTCCTCTATCTGCAAAGCACTCCTTCCTTCTCTACCCTCCTCCATCTCTTCCCAGCCCAGTCAAGCCACGGTCACGGTCACGGCCACTGCCACGACCACCGCGGCGCGGCCGCAACTCCTCAGAAACAACTTGCTGCAACTTCGCGGCTCGGCAGCGGCGGCGGCGGCGGCAGCCGCGGCTCGGGCTCGAGAGATGGAGAAGTTGCCACAAACTTCTCAGGCCAATCCACCGGCGCCACTCTCCCTGCCCGGCCGGGCTGGATTGGGCTGGGATGCTCGAGGGCAGTGGCCGGCAGGCCCCGCTGAGAGGGTGGGGGGGAGGTCCCTAGGAGCTGGGCTCTCCGCCGACTCCCCCCCACCGAGACCCAAGCACACCTCTCTAAATCAACTGTCAAGAGGGACCCCCTCCCCAATTCCTATCTACCTCGGGTACCAAGCAGGTGTGTGTATGAGTGTGAGTGTGCGTGTATGTGTGCAAGGGCGCGCGCGCGTGTGTATGTGTGTGTGTGTGTGTGTGTGTGTGTGTGTGTGTGTGCTTGCTGAGGTCGGGCCGACTGACACACTCCATCCCCACACCCCAAGAGGGAATGAATGGCATTCCCCAGGCAGCCCTCCTGGCCTCCTTCACCTGCCCTCCGGCCCATCCCGGGGTGGGGGGCGCTTGGGGTGAGGGAGGCTCCCAGCCCGAGGGGAGGGGAGGGAAGGAGCCCCGAGGGGTCAGGCCGAGCGCGGGGGGGGGGCGCCCGCTCGGCTGGGGGGGGGGCTGGGAGGAAGAACTTTGCAAAGGCATACTCACACACATAGCCCATGTACGGCCCCGGAAAGGAGTAAACAAATGAGAGCCAACTCACTCAGGCATGGGAGCTGCGGCGGCGGCGGTGGCGGCGGTGACTGCGGGAGGGCTGACGGGCGGCGGGCGGCCGGCCGGGCGAGTCCAGGGCAGCAGCCCCACAGGCTTCCCGGTGTCTCGGTGGAGGCGGCGGCGGCGGCGGCTCCTACTGCTGCTACTGCTGCTGCCGCTGCTGCTGCCCCCGTGGCTGCGGCTGCCGCGGAAGTTAATTGCAACTTGACTTCAAGTTGTCTTCTTCCCCCATCAGAAGTGGGCGTTCAAAGGGGAGAGAAAGACAAGAAGCGAGCGAGCGAGCAAGGGAGAAAGGAGAGAAGGGGGGGGGAGGGAGGGAAGAGCAAGGGTAGTGT
>JAJPUD010001027.1:346850-367133 GCA_023553655.1 Myrmecobius fasciatus | reverse complement strand
CAACATGCCTGTATGCTGGAGTTCAGTCTCACTGTCTTTGGATGGGAGGGGCAACATTATTACTTGCTAAAAAGTAATATCATAGGTATTATTATAATACACAATAAATCACTTATAGGCTTGGGAAAACCAGACAATTTTCCCATGAAGCTTCACAGCTTTATGTCACCTTGAATGCATTCAAAATTCTTATTTATGGAAATGGAGGGAAGAAAAACATGGGGATTCTGCTTTGCTTTGCAAATATTATCTTCCATTGCTCAACTTGTACCTAGCATCATTGCATAGGAAAATAGAAGGCATGAGATATCTCAGAGATTTCATAATTTTGTCTTGGTGAGAGAAAGGGAGGAAATATTGGAAAATGTGCTTTATCTGACAAGTGCTGAGTTCAGGATTTAAAGTTTCCCTTGTTCCAACTAATATTATCACAAGCACCTAAAAGGCAAAGCAAAGCAGGCTCGTTCCAGCCACTGGTGAATCCATTGCTGTGTGTTTTTACAGAACTGCAAAGAACAAGTGAGATGTGCACTCTCTCTCTCTAGCTCCATTTGAGGAAACTGGTCCATTTTCAGATCTAGTAGTGAATAGGTCCATTAGCTCTAACCAAATTTGAAAATACATCAAGGACTATTCAAAATCAAGTAAAACTGTCAACACATTTTGAAAGAGGCTTATTATCTATGCAAATATGTTATCTGCATTTGTAATAAGATCTGGTCATGTTCTCCTCTATGCAAACCATTTTCAGTTGCTCTTTATTGCTAGGTTCAAAGTCTTTCCCTTGACATTTAAGGCCTTCTCCAATCTTGTACCTCCAAACCCTTTCAATCTTTTATTATCATTGTTGAGTTCCTCCTGGAAACTCCATTTTAGGAAGGGACTGAGCCATCATGCTTCATTCTTGACTTTGCCACCGTGCCCCACGAAGGCACCTTCTTCCCTCTCCACACACACTTTTCAGCTCTCTTTTGTCTTTCATCATCCTAATATAAGCTTCTTGAGGGCAAGACCTATTTTTCCCAATGCTGGGAATATAAATATAAGCACTAAGAAAAATAGGTTCTGCCCTCAAGGTAGAGTTTTCTCAAAAGTTCTGGAGCAAAAAACTCTGGCAGGTCCTAATAAGCTACGTGACTGCAATGGTCTGGGATGTAATGGGTGACTTTGGTGTTTTTTGCTGTTTGACCAGTCTCTGGTCACAATGCCTGATTCAGCCACCTTTATGACCATTGGAATAAATGGTTCTCAGTCCATGGTGGGGGGAGGGGAGTCCTTCCACGCTTGGGTAGATATCCCCCTAGCTCATCAATACATTTGAGGCCTGTTGGTTATCTTTAACCTGCTTTGGCCTATTTCCCCAGACAGTTTTCCAGGATGTGACTGCCTTGCATCCTACAGTTTCTTAGAATCACAGGTGAGATTGGTTAAGATGGACACTAAAGCTTACTCTAAGTATTATATAAGCAATACTCTTTTATTTGCTTATCTAATTCATGGATTGTGTTTGGAAATTGCTCAGTGCTTTTAATGATCTCAAGGCAATCCCTGACATAGAAACCAATACCGTCATGGAATTTGAAAATTGGAAAAGATCTTGATGGCTGCTTGGTCCAACTCCTACCATACCTGAGAGGAAATTTCACTATAATCCACTCTAAAAGAGGAAATGACTACTCCCATCCTGATCTTCTTATATGTTCTTTTCTCTCTGCTCATGGAGCCATCATTTGAATCTAGGTACTTATAACTTATCATCTAGACTATTTATTGGCCTTCTGGTTGGTTTCTGTGTCTTAAGTCTCCATTCAATTGCCAAAATAATTTTTCTAGGGCAAAGTTCTGATCATATCATCCCCTACTCAATAAACTCGAGTATCTCCTTATTACCTCCAGGAGAAGATATAAAATAAAATGGCATTTAAAGCCATTTATTATCTGCTGTTTTATTACCTGTCTAGGTTTATTACACTTTTTTTTTGCTCAGTCATTTTAGTCTCATGTGACTCTTTGTGACCCCATTTGGGGTTTTCTTGGCAAAGATCCTGGAGTGGTTTTTCCATTTCAACTCATTCTTCAGCTGAGCAAACTGAGGTCAACAGAGTTAAATGACTTACTCAGAATCAACTAGCTAGTAGCTGGATAAGGCTGGATCTGAACTCATGAAGAAGAGTCTTTCTAAGTCCACTCTTGTTCTTCATCATATACATACTCCACAATTCACCTATGCTGATCTCCTTGCCCATCCTCTTGACTCCATGTCTTGGCCATTCCCCTTCCCAGGAATTAGTGATATGATTTTTAATGATTTTGTCCCTCCTACCTTCCACACCAAGGTTTTCTTCCTTTTGAGTTTGTTTCCTTTTTTTGTTTGTTTGTTTGTTTATTTTTTGTTTTTGTTTTGTTTTGTTTTTGGTTTTGTTTGCTGAGGCAATTGGGGTTAAGTGACTTGCCCAGGGTCACACAGCTAGGAAGTGTAAAGTGTCTGAGGCCAGATTTCAATTCAGATCCTCCTGACTTCAGGGCTGGTGCTCTATCCACTGTGCCACCTAGCTGCCCCTGAGATTACCTTTCCTTTATGCCAAATGTGTCTTGCATTTGCACTTTATTTTGCATGTTGACTCTTCTATTAGAAAGTGATTTCATTGAGTGCAGGAATCATGTTTTTGTCTTTCTTTGTAAGCCTAGTGCCTGACACATAATATGTGCTTAATAAAATGCTTGTTGAATGACTCACTAACAAATAAATCTATATGGCTCAAGATACAAAATGATTACATGTGTTCATTTGGAATGACAGGCATAATGCCCAGTTGCTCTCCAGGAGTAAGTTAAGCTATTTTAGAAGTTTAATTTGGTCCTAAGGAAATGTCATGTTGTCTAGCAGCATTCCTTCACTAACAGTGAAAATTCAACATTTTCTTTTTTTTTAATTTTTATTTTATTTGCATAACATATGTGTGGGTAATTCTTCAACAATAACCCTTACATAGCTTTCCGTTACAAATTTTTCCCCCCAACTCCCCACCCCTCCCCTAGATGGCAGGATATCCACTACATGTTAATTATGTTAAAATATTGGCAAATCGAATATATGTATACATATTTCCAAACTTATCATTGTTGTGCAAGAAAAATCTTATCTACACAAACAATATATCAGATAAAGGAAACACAATATAAGCAAACATCAATCAAGGAGTATGAGAATGTTATGTTGTGGTCCACATTTCGTATCCCTCTCTCTGGGTGTATATGGCTTTCTTCAGTGAACAATTGGAGGTGGTTTGAAACATTTCATTGTTGAAGAGAGCCATGTCCATCAGAATTGATCGTCATATAGTACTGTTGTTGCCGTGTATAATGATCTCCTGGTTCTGCTCATTTCACTCAGCATCAGTTCATGTAAGTCTCTCCAGGCCTCTCTGAAATCATCTTGCTGGTCATTTCTTACAGAACAATAATATTCCATAACATTCATATACCATAATTTATTCAGCCACTCTCCAATTGAAGGGCATCTATTCAATTTCCAATTTCTAGCCACTACAAAAAGGGCTGCCACAAACATTCTTGCACATGTGGGGCCTTTTCCTTCCTTTATGATTTCTTTGGGATATAAGCCCAATAGAAATGCTGCTGGGTCAAAGGGTATGCACAGTTTGATAACTTTTTGAGCATAGCTCCAGATTGTTCTCCAGAATGGCTGTATCCGTTCACAGCTCCACCAACAATGCATCAGTGTCCCAGCCCTCCCACAACCCCTCCAACATTCATCATTAACTTTTCCTGTCATTTTAGCCAATCTGACAGGTGTGAAGTGGTATCTCAGGGTTGTCTTGATTTGCATTTCTCTGATCAATAGTGATTTGGAGCACCTTTTCATATGACTATAAATAGTTTTAATTTCATCCTCTGAAAATTGTCTGTTCATATCCTTTGACCATTTATTGATTGGAGAATGGCTTGAAATTCAACATTTTCTGTGAAGGAATGAAAACGCTTTGAATTTCTGCGTTCTCTTCTGCAAATCTACAGAAAGCTGTTCCCTCCTCTAAAAATCTCCAATCAAACTGTAGTTCATGGAAAAGTACTTGTCAACTTTGGAAAGAATGTTCCTAATTTTAATGAAGCATCTTTCAAAAACAAGTTAGAAAATAGATAAAGTTACTTGTAGGTTTAAAAGCCTACATTTTGGAGTTTGGTACATATACTGCATTTGAAACACTTCAGGGTGGAAAGGATGGTATTGTTCAAAGGAAAGTGGTATCCTAGTCTTAAATTAGGATTGTCTTAGTGCATCTTTAAAAAGTTTTATCAGTGGCTTTTAAATATACATATTTAAAATCCTGAATTTAATGAGCACCCAAAAAAGAAAACATTTACATATACAAAGTAGAACATAAAAAGATTATATGTGAAACCACAGATCTCTGTTATGTACAACTTGCTTAAAAAAAGATATGTAATAAATTCAACATGTTGCTTTCTAAACTATTCCAGTTGTTGGTTTTTTTCTGAATGTCTTTCTTTTCTGCACCTTTAAAAATACTTCAATGACCCTTTTCTTTTTCTTTTTCCCCAATATTATTGCTAGTTCCCTGCTTGTGTTCCCCTATCTGCTCCTGTCAATTCTTGAGAATAATCCTAGAAAATTCAAATCTTGCTACAAAAAGCACAGTCCAGCAAAACAAATTGAGATATGTGTTATGTCAAAAATATGTTTCATCCTGCACCTTGAGTCCATCAGCTCTCTTTCAAAAGGCAGTCAGTCAGTCAGTAAACATTTATAAGCACTACTATGTGCCAAGATTAAGGAGATAAAGAAAAGCAAAAGAGAGTCCCTACTCTCAAAAAACTGACAGTGGGAGACAACATGGAAACATGTATGTATAAATAAGCTACATACAGGATAAATCTGAAACAACAGAGAGAAAGCACTAGATTTAAGAGGGATCAGGATAGGCTTTCAATAGAAGGTGAGATTGTAGCTGGGACGTCAAAGACAGGCAAGGGCAGGAGGCAGAGATAAAGAAGGAAAACATTGAAACCATGGCTTAAAAACCAGTGAAAATGCTCAGAAATAGAGTTTGTTAGGTGTAAGAAGACTGGAAAAAGAGGAGGGGATGGGGTTATGAAGGGCTTTGAATACCAAATAGGATTTGATATTTGATCTGGGAGGTGATAGAAACCACTATTCATTGAGGAGGGAAACTTCTATAGTCACACCTGTGATCACTTTGAAGGTTGAACTGGAGTAGGGAGAGACTTGTGGCGGGCAGAATCATCAGCAAGCTATTGAAATAGTCCAGATGTGAGGTAATGAGGGCCTGCATCCAGAATGGTGGGAGTGTAGAAGAGAAAAGAGGGACTATTTGAAAGATGTTTTGAATCTACAAAAATTGACAACAGTTCAGATATGGGGAATGATGGTGAGTGAAAAAGATCTTGTTCTAAGATACATAAGGAACTGATTCAATCTTTCTCTTTGAACTCTTGACCAAAGTTAGAGTTACTACTACCTTAGAGTAAAAAGGCAGTCTCTCAAAGTTCACTTCCTCTAGGTATTGGAAGAAGCTCAGTTTCACTCACTTGCTTTATTCTATAAATTAAAATTTAATAATGAAAAAAATTTTGATTTCCACAATTTGCAAACAGAAAATGAAGGAACATAAAAATCCTATTTCTTTTCCTACATATTATTTTAAAGTGAGTCTAGTGGGAGCAGTGAGGTGACACAATGGAAAGAGCATCAGACCTGGTAACAGAAAGATCTGAGTTTAAATTTGCCCCCAGACACTTCCCAGCTGTGTGACATTGGTCAAATTTTTTTAACTTCTTTTTACTTCCGTTTCCTTATCTGTAAAATTGGGGATAATAACAGCACCTATATCCCAGGGTTGTTTATTGGATCAATAATAGTTAAGTGCTTTATACAGTACATGGCACATAGTAGTGTATAAAATGTTAGCTATTATTATCTCTCCCAAGAAAACTCCAGTCATAAGTTCTTCATCAGGGTCTGTACCAGAATGATGGCAGTGTCATAAGGCAAGGAGACATATGTAAAAGATGTTAAAGGGGTGAAATTGGTAGACTTTGGAAACAGTTGGCTATGGGGTATGATAAAAATTGAGGAGTTAAGGATGATACCTGGATGGTGAGCCTTCAGATTGGAGATCAGCGGAAAAATTAGGACTGGATACATTAATTTGAAAATGATTAGCATAGAGATTGTATTTGAATCCATTAGAGCTAAGGAAGTTATTAAATGAAAGAGTATAGTGATAGAAAGGAAAAGGGCCAAGAACAGAACTTAGTGGGATACCTAAAATTAGTTAAGATGTGACCTTGTTGAAGATCCAGCAAAGGACATTGAGGAGCCATCAGATAGGTAAGAGGGGATGAGCAAAGTAATGGTCTGAAAACCTAGAAAAAAGAAAGTATTAAGGAGGAGAGGGTAATTGTTGTATCAAAGGCTACAGGGAGAGCAAGAAAAATTGAGAAAAAGTCACTAGATTTGGCAATTAAGACATTATTAGGAAAATCAAAGCAATTTTGGTTGAAAAATGAATTTGGAAGAGTGAAAGTAAGAAAATAGAGTCATCTATTGTAGATAGCCTTCTCAAGGTTAGCCACAGAAGGGAGGAAGCATATGAGACAATGACTTACTGAGATGGATAGATCAAGCCAAGGGTTTTTGATAATGAGGGAGAAATAGACATGTTTGATGGCACCAGAAAAGGGAAATTTCAAAGATAAGTGACAGAGTAGAAATAATTGAGGGGCAATTTGCTGAAGAAGATGGAAAGAATGGAGTCATTCATGCACATAGAGGAGTTTGTCTTGGCCCATCTCATCATGTGAGACAGGGGTGAAAGGGGAGATAGTGGCAGAAGGCATTAGGGTGATGATGAGGAGGAGACAAGAAAGGAACTTCTGAACTCTCAATTTTAACATTCTACATTATTGGTCTTCTGGAGTCATGCTTGGACATGGTACTGATCAGAACTTTTAAGTCTTTTTTTTTACAATGTTGTTACAATATGAATTGTTACTATATAAATTATATAAATTGTTCTTTTCTGCTTATTTTGCTCTGCATCAGTTCATAGAAGTCTTCTTTAAGTTTCTCTCTAATCATTCCATCTTAGAGATCAGCATTAAAAACTATCATTTATTTGATCCTTCTCCAGCTGTTGGACTCCCTTTGTTTCTCTGTTTTTGCTCCAACAAAAAGATTTGCTATAAATGCTTTTTATGTATGTAACTCTCTTCCTTTTCATCTATCTTTATGAGAAATATGAGTAGACTTGTTTTTTCATAATAATCACTTCCCCAAATTCTCCCTCGCCCCATACACTGCCTTGTAAGGAAGAAAAACAGTTCATCAAAAACTATTTACAAAATTGAAGTCCATAAGCATATGCAACATCCAGTCCCTCTAGTTCTTCTCTAAGGATACAGATTTCTCATTGCAATGAATCCACCAGTTTTAAGTTGGCAAGGGAGGGGCCTGGAAACAAGGTAAATACAGAATAAAAGAAAAATAAAACAAAAAAGGGAGGAAAAGGAGAGAGTTAAGAAGAAAAGATTATATAACTATAAATGTGGAAATGATAATTAAGGACACTTTTAAAATTTTAAATAGCTACAAATTATAAATTATATGTATATGTTCTCTATTTGAGATTTCTGTAAAAGTCAATGCAGATATTTGATCTTTATTTAGAAAAGGACTAGCTGGCATTTTTAAGCCTCTGAATTATATAACAAATATATCATATATCTACACTGAAATTTAAACAGTGGGTTATTCCAGCTCCTCTCCTCCCCCCCAGTTTTATCTTGTTCAATGGTAGCATGGGCATGTTGGAAACCTTATACATCATTCATAAACGTGGTGATGCTTGACCAGACTAGACACGGTTTTGGTAATGACATATGACTTCTTTCACCCAGTATTTCTTCTCTTTGGAAGTAATGCTGTTTGTATTTCAGTTTATATTATTTAGTTTGCAACAAATATAAATAAGTATTCTAAATAGTAAAACTGGATAATACATGCAGATAACTGAGTCCTGTGGGCATCTTAGTATTTAATAATAGCTTTTCTTGAACCCTTGCCACAGACAAACAGATTGCTTATGCAATCTTTGACTTTCTAAATGTCTCTTTGGGGATCAATAAAGGGTTTTTCTAGACGGCTAACTTCATCTCCCTTTAAGAATATTAGTTTAAAAGACTGTTCGATTTAAAGCAACCTTGCAAAGATTTGCTCAGCTCTTACTGCTGCTTGGGCGAGTAGGAAAAAAGCTAGATTGTATTTTACTGTTTGTGCATAGGACTAACTAACGTGAAGAATGCCAGGTAAAAATCCCTGTATAAAATAAATTAAAACATTATAGCCTTTGTCATATATATGTTTTTTTTAATTACACATACATGTATATGTATGTATTATATATGTGTGGCTCCTAGTTTGATGTTTGCCTCAAGATAAATACTAATTACATGTCAGTCATGAGAGAAATTGTTTTAATTTGCTAAACTTTTGCTTAAAAATTCAAGAATTTTATTTTGCTGGAAACATGGAACTATTTTTAAAAATTTGGCAATATTATACACATTATACATAGGAATTACTTTCAGTTAATCCATTTAGAGATAAAATCATATTTCTTCTCTCTCCTCTCTTTCTTATCTTGCCTCTCCACTCCTACTTTTTCTGTCCATACATATAGAAAGTAATATATCTGCCATATGTGTATAATGTATAATATAAACAAAATTTTTACCAGTGTTCATATACATTCATATGATGCACATTTGGAGGGAGAGGTGGTGTAATGGATAAAGTGTTGGACTTGGAGTCAGAATATAAATCTTGCATCAAATAAATCACATAACCTCTCAGACTTGGTTTCCTCATCTGTAAAATGGGTATAATTAATGATAGCAGCTACATATCCAAGCAATGTTGATGACTAGATGACATAGGCAAAGTACTTGGCAAACCTTAAAACATTTATAAATGGTATCTATTGCATATTCATACATAATTTTAAGGATTGTTAAGTGCTTTATATAACCTATTTCATTTAATAGTTGAGAAGATTTTTTTAATTGCTAAAATTTGGTTTTGAATCTTTTTGCTTATGTGGTTCTTTAAATTTTCGGATTTTTATCAAATTTTGCACAATAATGAAAAAAATACTTATATTGAAAAAACACACCTGAGAATATAAATGAAAATTATTTTAGTGGGATAGATTTGCAATGAGCTAATCATAATTACTGAGTACCTTCTATGATTAAATTATTGATTTTTGACCAATAAAAAGACAATTTTTGCTCATGTAATCAATTTAAACAATTTTCTATGGTTCTTAATATTGACTGACTACACATACAGATTTTATGTAGTTGACACAACAGGACACAAAAGTTGTCTGTCATTGTTCATCATAATGTAGTGATATTATAAACTCACTTTTCAGAGTGAGCCTGACTATATTTACCCTTAGAGTTTTGGGGTACCTCTGAGGATTTGTCTTTCTGTATGCTGTTGACTCTATCCTCCATTTCTATGTTCATCTCCACTGTTAGCCATCAATACTTGGTGCTCCATTTCCATTTAGCCATTTGACATCAATTAACTTACAAAGAGATAGTTTACTTTATTGATGCAAACTATTTTCCCCTAAATTCCTGGAATATACTCTTCTTTGATCCCTGGGAAGAGTGGGCTCAAACTTCTTGAAGTTTCTTTCCCCCTACCAGTATGGTATAGGCTCTGGGTGAGTTTGTATCTTGGTACAAAAGAAAGCTGATCTAAAACTTGGTGATAATTTGACCCAAAATCTGGCATGGACTCTTGCCCCAAATTTCCTTGAGGCTGTCAGGTCTCTTAACCTCACATTAGCTTATGGTTTCTCAAGGTCATAGGCATTTCCAGTATCCTTCACTTAGAAAAGAACAAGCTCAGAGATAAAGAATAGATACCGATGTTACTAAGTCTTGTCAACACTGTTGGTCATTGTCTCTCTTGCAAAAATAGCTAGGCAGAAAAAAACATCCCAATGACCAAGGGAGCCGTTCTGGCTGAGTAGCACCTTTTCAATGCATCCCAGTTTCAGCTATATGCCTTGTAACAATCTCTCATCATCATTACCTATCTAGCAAACTTCAATCAGTTAAAGAATACATGCTCTAAATTGATTGGTGAGCTTCATCATCGGTCCTTTGGGTGGTTGGTCATTTATTTAATTGATCAATGTTTTTAGATCTTTCAAAATAATTTTTCTTTACAAGGTTCTTCTGCTTTTACTTACTTTGCTCTGTATAGGTTCTCTGACACCATCTCTTTGTCATTTCACATAATCATAATTTTGTTAGCCATTTCCTAGTTGATAAGGATTAATTTTGTTTCCATTTTTTTGCTACCATAAAAACTAGCTTCTAACTATTTCCACCTATATGTCCTTTTCTTATTTCTTTGATTATTTGTATTGTAGGCCTATTAGTGGCATCCGGGGTCAGAGTGCCAGCATAGATCAGTGATTTTGGGGTTTGTGTTCAGATTGCTTTTCAGAATGGCTAAACCATCATCAAAGCTCTAGAGTGCCAGTGTGCTTATTTTCCCATAGAATAGCTTATAACAGGAGAGATGACCACTCGATTTATAATTTTAATTGATCTAATTCTGCTTAATTGGCTTCTTTTTATAGACCAGTGAAAATAAACAAATAAATAATTGCTCTTCTACTATTTTAGGATACAAAATGAATTAAAAAAATAAAAGGGCTCTATAGTTGACTTCAGAGAACTTGCCTTATAATCTAATAGGAAGTATATGACAAGTTTATTAAGAGGGAGGATATAATACGGGCAAAGAAGAGCACAAAATTAAATATGAAAATAAAATTTGAAGCCAAGAGGTCACTTTCTGCATTTTCCATGAGTATGTAGAAATGGAATTAGGCCTTGAAGGAAGAAAAAAAATTCAGAAAGCTCAGAGGAAGAATGAGGATATTCTGAGTAGGGAGAATGACCCATACAATTTGATAAAAATGAGAAGATGCTGATCAAGATTAAGAAACTGATAAGTAGCCCAATATGGTTAGAATACTGAGTACATGAAGGGGAGATATATAATAGTGAGGTTGGGAAAGGGGGTTGGACCTGGACTGTGGAGAATTTCACACAATGGGACAAGTTTATACTTTATCATATGGATAGCAAATGTGAAATCTTATACCTGGGTACCTGAAGCAACTAATTGGCTCATTCAGGGAATGCTGGACCTGAAGTCAGAAATCTGGTCTTAGACACTTAGTAGCTGTGTGATTCTGGGCAAGTCACTGAACTTGTTTGTCTTAATTCACTATAAAAGGAAATTACTACCACTCCAATATCTTTGCCAAGAAAACCCCAAGGACAGTGTTGTTGGCATGTTATGGTCCATTGGGTCACAAATGTGGGACACAGCTGAATAACCAAACAATAACAACTGATTCTTGGGCACACACAGAGGTGCACACACAGAAACACACACACACACACACACAAACACACAAACACATATTCTTTAAGTATAAGATGAGGAAGACATAGATATAGTAACTGATAAAAAGATTTGGAGGTTTTGGTAGCTTGCAAGCATAACAACAGTGATATGGAAGGGTAGCCAAAAATAACAAGGTGATTATTGATTGCATGGTCACATTAGTTGGGGTATAACTTCCAGAGATAGGGAGATGAAATTATCTAGGTAGGTGGCACAGTGGACAGAGTGCTCAATCAAGGGGCAAGTTCAAATCTTACTTCAGTACTATCTCTATGATTATGGACAAGTCTTTTTTTTACCTCTTGAAAATTTCCTTATCTGCAAAATGAGGGTAATTATACCTACTCATAGAGTTTTTGCTATGATTATAGAAAATAATACTTAAAGTACTTAATAAACCTCATAAGTCTTCCCTGGATTGTCCATTTTTTCCTTCTCAATTTCCCTTGTATTTATTTATCATTGTACAATGATTTACTTGTGTTGTAGGACATATTTCCTGAGGAAAATGTAAGCTCCCTAAGAATAGGGAACATCATTTTGTGGTTGTTGTTGTTTTTGTCTCTCTAGAATCTAGCACGGTGCCATGCTTATAGTAAGTGATTAATAAATACTTAAAAAAATTAAACTGTGATTCTATTTTGAAGTCCCAATGAGGTTTAGGATTTGAATCCATGTCTTCTTGAATTTAAAGTCAATTCTCTATCCATCCTTGTTCCCTATAATGCCTCTAAAAAACTGTCAGATTGAATACAATAAAGCAGCACTGAAAATAACAACATGATTCTGAAAGCTGTTTTAAATTCAGAAATGACTTGGTTAAATTTTTTCAAGAGGCCAAGGAATCTGGGACTGAGAAAAAGTTGAAAAATTTAGCTTAGAAAGTTCATAGAACACAGCAAGATGTGTGGAAACATGTATATATTATTTGACTTGTCAAGTATTTTAATATAATTAACATGTAGTGGACTTCCTGCCATCTAGGGGAGGGGAGGGGACTAGGGGGAAAAATTTGTAACAGAAAGCTTTGTAAGGGTCAATGTTGAAGAACTACTCATACATATGTTTTGCAAATAAAAAGCTTTAATAAAAAAAAGAAAGTTCATAGAATAGCTATCTATCATCTATCTATATCTATCCATCCATCCATTCATCCATCTCTCCATCCATATCTATAGACACACATATATGTATATATACATGCATATATACACACATATATATTTCAGATTAGGGATCTAAAATCTTAAAAATATTCTGGTTTGGATTTCCCATCTTTTTTTAAATGTTTCATGATCACCTTTGAGCATCTGATGAAACCAATGAACCCTTTCTTAAAATAATGTTTTTAGTTGCATAAAATTAAACATATATAATTATAAAGGAAATAAATTACATTGAACTATATTTATAAAAAAATTTGAAAAATTTCAGAACCCCCGATCTAGTCTAACCACATAATTTTACCAATGAGGAAACTGAGACCTAAGCAAGTGATTGGTCCAGAGTAAGAGGAGCAGTGTAATCCATACCATTTGTAGATTTTCACTAATTATTTATGGTCAGTATGCCACAGAAATAGATGGGACAGAGACAAGATGGGAAACTTAATCTCTTGGTGATGAATTAGTCATGACACTTTCCACCACACCACACTAGCTTCCTATGATGACTTAGGTAGGACCAAGGTTCTTAGTCTAAGGTCTGGGGTCTGTGAACTTTACTTTTAGTTTTGATATCCCTATTTCAATATTATTGGTTTCATTTGTGATCCTATATACTTTATTTTGTGCATTTAAAAATGTTATTCTAAGAAGGGGTTGCAACACTTTCTAGACCACCAAAGCAATCTGGTTAAGACTAAACAGGTTAAGACTAAACCTGACTGAGGTAGATCTTTGAGAGAGAAATTTCAGTAGAAGTAGGCAAACCATCACTGCAACCAAAAACCAAATAAAAACCCTGGGAGATAATAGAGAGAGACAGGATAGTGAAAAAATATGGCTAGTAAGTATGGCCCCCTCATAATAGGAATTTGTTACCAAGAAGGAGAGCAAGGTTGGTAGAATGAGAAATAAGTTTTTTTTTTAAAGGTAGGAATATCATTGCATTTTTGAAAACAAAAGAAAATGAGATAGTGAAGAAAATGCAAAGTCTAAATACTGTTTTAATCTGCCTTCTTGGCATCTTGTGGTTTTTTTTTTTTAAATAAGGCTAACAATTATTGAGTTCCTTGAGAGTTTTTTTTTATTTCCTTTGATACTAGCTGTGACACCTGAAGTTCCAATTGTTTTGATCCTCTTTGATCTTGCTTGTCTCCTTTTCATTCTCCACTCTAGCATTTTGAGATCTTCAAATGAAAATGAAAACTGAAATGTTAACACTCAGTGTGTAATAACTGTGATTATTATTAGTTCCTAGAGTAAGGCTGTGTCTGCAGTGAAGAGCTGTTTGCAATTATCTCTAATTTTGTCTGAACAGTTTTTTTTATATGTGACTCAACAAGGAAACATCTCCTTTGTCTTCCTTGAAGAAGCATTTCCTGGTGGCCCAGACCACTAGACTACTCCCATTACTGAATCCCTTTTTATAGCTGTGACATTCACTTTTAGATTCTAACCTCTTCTAACATTTCTTTGTATTCTTCTTGATTGACTGCAGGGTCCAATGACCATATTGTTTTGAGAGGTAACTCTATTTGGAGCCTCCCTTCCTTGAAATTTGTAGTTGTGAATCTCATCCTTATGGCTCCAACGGGATACAAACAGGTAGGGTGCTAGGTGACAAGGGGAAGAGGACTAACAATCAAGTTTGATCACCTTGATTATTTGATTGTCTTGAAATTGGAACTAAATTTTTTTTTTAGACAAACAAAACCAAAAAAACCAACTTGACAATATACAATAAGGATCCCTTCCCTTTCTTGGCCTTCACTGCCTTGTCTTGCCTTCTTTTCTTTTCTTTTCTCTTTCCTTCTTTTCCCTTCTCTTTGCTTCTTTTTCCTTCTCTTTTATTCTCTTCCCTCTCTTTTCCTTCCCTTCCCCTCTCTTTCCTTCCTTTTTCTTCCCTTCCATTGTTTTACTTATCCTTTTCTTCCCTTACCTGTCCTTCTCTTCCCTTTCACCACTTTTAGTCTTTACTGATGCAGCTTTTAGTAGTTATCAGAACAATTAAGGTAAAGTGAATGAAGAAAGATATCATGTTAATAAACTTTCTCTTTTGATCTCACAGGGAAACGTCTTTTTCTAAGTATCTTGACCTTGATCTACTTAAAAGGCACAAAGGTCCAACACGTATCTTGGTAAAGTTACATTTAAATTTAATTTTTTAAAAATTCATTGAAGCCAGTATAAGCTTGCCTCTCAAAACACCAATCATCAATCTTTCAGGTTCAAGATAATTGATGGGTGAAGAAGAGAAAATGAGGGAAATCCATAAAAAACTGCATGCATATTTTCCATACTGTATAACTTTATGAATACCTTTTCTTCCCACAAAATCCAAAGAAAAAATTGTTGAATATTGTTAAGATTTTCTAAGGGTGGAATGTTAAATTGGAAATATAGCTCCAATTTGCAAAATGAATTCACCACTGTTATAAACAAGGAACCAAACATTAAAGCATTAGAAAGATTTTATTAAAAGCTCATGCTTGGGGGCAGCTAGGTGGCGCAGTGGATAGAGCACCAGCCCTGAAGTCAGGAGGACCTGGGTTCAAATCTGGTCTCAGACACATAACAGCTGTGTGACCCTGGGCAAGTCACTTCACCCCAATTGCCTCAGCAAAAAAAAGCAAAAAAAAAAAAAAAAGCTCATGCTTGTCAGCTTGATTACTCCCAATGTGTACACTGGCTCCACCTGATCCATTATTTGACCTCTTGTGGCTTTTACTCAATAGTGTCATGACATCATATGAGAGAAAATTCAACAAACTTTTATTAATCTACTGTGTCCAAGTCATTGTGCTACATGCTTTTATTCCTAGAGCTGTGATTTCACTGATTTACAGAAGCCATTTAAAAGACTATTTTACAACTTATAGTCTTAGAACATTGGTTGAAAACAGAGAGAGGTAAGCTGTCTTGCTTAGTGTCACAGAACCAGTATGTTTCAGAGGCAGGATCTGAACTTTGGTCTTTCTGGTATATAGTCAGTAGTAGACTGACTATAGTAGTAGTCATGCATAAATAAAATAAAACAAGACCTTTTCATCCCCCAAAAAACTTATATTCTACTGGGGTGGGTAATAAAAGATGAGTGATTTAGTATTTTACACAAATCAACAAACACTGAATATTTATTTATTTATTATTTTTTGTTGAGACAATTGGGATTAAGTGAGCTCCCAGGGTCATACAGCTAGGAAGTGTTAAGTGTCTAAGGTCGCATTTGAACTCAGATCTTCCTGACTTCAGGACTGGTGCTCTACCCACTGCACCACCTAGCTGCCCCAACACTGAAAAATTTAAATAAATTTTTATAAAGTTGCCATCCAATTTAGTATTGTAGTTCATTTCACTTAAATAAGCATTTAAGTACCTACTTCTGCAAGTTATGGGGAATAAAAACAATGAAACATAGTCCCTGACTTCAAGGGGTAGGGAAGGGACAGCTTGTGAAAAATAACTACATATAAGATAGTTGTTCTTTGTTCTCAAAGAAGACCAAAATGACATCGCTATGTTAAGGTCAAAGGACAATGTGTTCGACTGTGGCTGATCTGACCAATGCGAGTTCAGAAGGCTCTACCACACACATTCCATATGAACATTTGGAGTGATAATGTCTGTAAATTTGTGCATCTCACATTTCTTTTAGCTACTACAATTCTGTTTTGCTAATAGACTATAGTACTTTATTTGAAGCAGGCATGCCATCCTCGGTGGTCCTCTGCCAGTGTTTTCTATAACTTGAGATGGGAGAGGGTAATAACTAAGTGATTCGGTAAAGGCTTCCCATTGGCAGCAACACTGGAACTGAACCTTGAAAGATGCTAAATATTCTACAGGAAATGTGAGAATAGGCAAATGTGACTCTGATATGTAGACCAGCTGGTGGAAAGGCAAAGTGGGAAGATGGAATATAATTTCAAAGGGGGTCAAAAATTAGATATCTATTTCATATCATGGAAGTTAGGAGCCCAGTATATCTTACAATGTGGAAAATCCACATAAAACTTTTTGGCCCTCCTTTTATATCAGAGAGGAAGAGTGAATTTTCTTCTTTTTTCTTTTTTTTTTTGGGGGGAGGTTTGGGTTTTTGGCAGATGGCACATAAATTTTTTTTTGGGGGGGGGGTGGGTTGGGTTTGCAGTACCTTTTTATAAAATTTGGTTTGATATTATACAATGCTATACATATATATTATGTATTTCTAAGTTTCTAATATTTTCTGTGCCATCTGCCAATCCTGCAAAAGTCCCCCCAAATTCCCATTTAATTTCTAATGCTAAGCTGTGATATATTGAACTATGATGGGAAAAGTTGTGATATGGAAGGGATAACTGTGGTGAGCTTGAGTTGAAGGTAGGATATATGCAAAGGGGAATAATATAAACTAAATCAAAAAAGGCAGGATGGAGCCAGGTAGAGAAGGGCTTAAAATTCCAAGCAGAAAAAAATTGGGTATTTTCCTTTTTTACTCTAGGTATCCTAACCTCAAAAATTTCAATTTTTTTTTAGTTATATTCATGATACCTAAACACTTATATAACTCTTTATTTTACCTCCTAAATCAATCCTATCTTTATCCTTCCTCTTAACCATATCTTTTCACACAGAGATATAACAAGGAAAAATACTGCACAAATATATTGACAGATACTATTTGCTTTTTTTTTTCTTTTCTCTTTTTAACTCTTGAAGCAGGGGAGAGTAGTGGGGATAAAGCTGTTGTAGTTAGGATTTGAGATGATCAATAGTCTGACCACACATTTCACTATGGGATTGAGATGAAATCATAGATCATTATGGTCAAGGAAGAAGCTTCAAGGTTTTCTTGCTGCTTGAATGGGAGAGACATGAAGGGAAGAAGATAAGAAATAGGGATTAAAAAGGGACTCCTGAATTCAATTCTCAAGTGCTTGATTGTGTAGGTTCTTTCTAGACAGAAATTTACAATGCCAGAGGCAAAAGTGGGATGAGAAGGTGGTTAATAGGTATGGTCATTTGAGGACTTGTTTACAGAGGAATTAGCTATTTGCAATATTAGAGTTTGGTAAGATGGGTTAACATGTAAATAGTTTTGCTAATCTTAAAGTACTATATAAATGCTAGCTATGGTGATAATGATGTAGCTATGGTGTCAAGACAGATGCAGTATTGAAAATCTATTGAGAGGTCATATATAGAAATTTCAGGATGAGAAGTTATCAGCATAAAGGTGTGCATAATAAACGATAAGAAACATATTTTTAGTTTGTCTTCCAACTAAAAAAATTATACTGCTAATACATATCGATAGTATTGACAAGTGGTAATTCTAGTTTTTGCTGGAAGACCTCAAATGAAGAGGAGAGGTAACCCTTGATCTTTGGAGGCAATCCATTTCAATTTTGAGTAAGCTTCCTCACATTAAAACTTCATCTGTTTGTTTGCAACTTCAAGTCATTCCTAATAATGCTCTCTGGCACCAAATAGAACAAGTGGAATTCCTCTTTCACATGAAATCCATGTAGTTCCTTGAGGATGGGCTATTGTGGCTTTCTTCAGGCTCAACACTTCAGTTTCTACATTTAGTTCTTGAATAGCATCTATGTAACTTTCATCATCCTGGTGAACCTCTCTGTGCTCCTCAGATTATACTTTTAACAAAAAGTGACTTCCAGAACTGAACATGACACTAAAAGGACAGTATGACCAAGAGAGAGCATGGGTGGGACTCCCTTTTCCATTCTGCATACTATGGCTCTTTTAAGGCTGCTAAGTTTCCAATGATTTTTTTGACTTCCATATTGCATTGTTGACTCAGTGTTCAGTACACTAAAACCCAAAGTCTTTCTCTGATGAATTGTTATTCTAGGTATGCACCAGAAATATGAAACTTCTGGCTACCCCAGAAGACAACAGAAAAGATCATGAATGAACCAGTAATGGTTGTTGTTTAATTTGCTTTTTAAATTTATATGTTAACTTTGACAAGGCAGTCACAAACCAATCCCATTACTGTGCCCCTTTCAGAGTTTCTGTTCTCACATTTCACTGATATTATTGGTCTTATGCATTGTAATTACAAAGCTGTATTATGAAATATATAGTTTTTAGTTTTGGTTTTCTTACATCAACTAATGTGGATTTTCTTGTGTTTCTTTGTATTCTTAATATATGCCATTATTAATCACCCAATAATTCATTACCTTCACATATTATTTCAGAGATTTCACAATCATTGGACACAAAGATTTTCTTATCTTACCTTTTTCCCCTTCCTTCCTTCCTTCCTTCCTTCCTTCCTTCCTTCCTTCCTTCCTTCCTTCCTTCCTCTATCTCTCTGTTTTCTTTCCTTTTTCTCTCTCCTCTTTTTCTCTCTATCCTTTCTTCCCTCTTTCTTTCTCTTTCTCTTTCTTTCTTCCTTTATTTTTGTGAATGATTTTGTTTCATGTTGTAAACTAAAATTTCATAATAAAAATAAAGGAAATTGTAAATGGCCTTTAAAATAGTTCATTTAAAATTGATTAAGAACATTTTTGGAGCTGAAAATATGGCTTCCTTTTAAAGTTATTTTTCTCTATATTGCCATAATCATTGTATAAATTGTTCTCCTATTTATGCTCACTTCATTCTGCATCAGTTCATGAAGGTATTCCCAGCTTCCCTTAAAATTGTCCATTTCATCATTTCTCATGGCACAAAAATATTCCATTACATTCATTTACCACATTATGTTTAGCCATTCCCTAATAGGACCCTATCTTAATTTAGAAAATAAAAACAAAATTATATAAAGGAACAAAAAGTCAAGAATCTCAAAAGTAATTTAAAAAATTAAGAAGAAAGGGGAATCTATCATTACCAGTGTTCAAACAGTACTATAAAGATTTCTTTTAAAACAATTTTATATTGTTTGAAAACAAAAGAGATCAATGAAACAGATTAGGTAGACAACATTGACAAACATAGTATCATAATGTTTGATAAATCCAAAGACTCCAGTTACCATGGGAAAGGACTCACTTTTGACAAAAACTGCTAGAAAAAGTGGATGTGGTCTGTCAGAAATTAAAGGTTAGATTAAAAAACACATTAAATTAAAGAATTAGTGTTTTTATATGTAGTTGAAAAAATGAAATTTTTAAAATTAAAAAATAAAGGAACAAAAAAAATCAACATCTGGATCTAAGACTAAGAGAGGAGTTCATGACATATGAACCATATAACGTAAAATGAGCAGTTTTGATTGCATAAAATTTAAAAACTCTTTTCCCACAAATGAGTCTTTCATAGTGAAAAATGGAACACAGCAAATGTTTGAAGGGCTATGAGAAAACAGGTACCCTAGGATATTATTGTTGGATCTGTGAATTGGTCTAACCATTCTGGAAAGCAAATTGGAATTCTGCTGGGTTGCCTTGATCCTCTTTGACTCAATTATAGAACTACTGGATCTATACCTTTAAGAATCAGAGAATGAGAACAAAGGATCTACCTACCAAACATCTAGATTTAAAACAGTTTATATGTGATATAAACCTAAGTGAAGAATTACTCCACCATCAG
>JAJPUD010001027.1:282437-330783 GCA_023553655.1 Myrmecobius fasciatus | reverse complement strand
AGAGAGAGAGAGAGAGAGAGAGAGAGAGAGAGAGGAATAGGAGAGAGGAGGGAAAGGGAGAGAGAGAGACAGAGAAAAAGACACAGAGAGAGAGACAGACAATGAGACAGAGAGAGAGACACACACACACAGAGGGAGAGAGGGGACAGAGACAGAGACAGAAAGTCAGACAGACAGAAAGAGATTTAGAGAGAGACAGCAACAGAGACAGACAGAAACAGAGAGACAGAATCAGACAGGGATAGAGAAGCAGTGTCAGAAAGACAAAGAGATGGAGACAGAGACAGAGGAGCAGAGACAGAGAAAGAGAGGTAGGAGGAGTCAATCCTTTTGAGGCTATGCCCTGATCAAATTACATCTATTATATAATGTTCAGTTCTGAGGGCCACAGTTTAACTGGGACATTGAGAAGCTGGAGAGCATATAAAAGATGGTGACCATATTGGAGAAGGCAGGAAAACCTGCTGAAGGAAATGGAGAAAGTTATGAGAGTTTCTTTTAAGTATTCAAAGGACTTTTCTGTAGAAGCCTCAGAAGCATTCCATTTGGTCTTTGATGGACCAATCAAGAACAACGGAAGAAAATTGTCAAAAGGTAGCTCTAGGCTGTATATCAAGAAAAATTTCTCTTAACAATTAGAGTGACAACAACAGAATGGGTTTACCCCCAGAGATGGTGGGTTTTCCTGCCTTGTAATTTTTCAAGAAGAGACATATGATTAACTAAAGGGCATAAAACAGTGGAGATTCCTTTATTTACATTCGAGAACCATGAAGGTCTATTCCCATTCTAAAAAAAAAACATGATTTCATGCTTCTGTTAAACTCAGATTTGTAATACCTGTAGCACCAACTTCCCATAGTAATTTTGAGGATGGTATAAAATATTGTGTGTAAAATACTTGACAGAATTTGAAGCACTATGTAAATTTCATTTTTTAAAATTACATCTAACGATTAAATGTCTCTCCCTGGTATAGAGCCCAAGAGTTACCTGCTTTAGTCTGAATTGGAGCTTAGAAGGTAGTGAGCTTCCCGTCCTTGGAAGGTGTTCACAGAGAGGCTAGAAGCCCATTTATTGGTTATATTATAATGGAAATTCCTTTTGGGTACTGGTTGGACTAGATGGCCACCAAGGCTCTTTTCTGTCTCTAAGATTGTGTGAGTCTGAATTCCTCCCTGTAGCAAATAGTGTTATGACCAGCGTCTAACACAGTTATTCAGTACCATTATCAAGGATTACCCCTGAAGGTATTGTGCCTTATGTCATTTGGAAATGATTTTATAAATTGAAGGCTTTTTTTTTTCTCTTGGAAATGGGATTGGAGGCATGGGAAGCCATATTGTTCTCCGGTATACATTTATGAGGCAAATACTTTTCCACAAAATGAGAAGCATTAAGACTGTTCTCCCATATTTGATCTGAAACACCTCTTATATTTTTGAGACCTCAGGATCCTGAGAACCATTAATTCTATTTTTTCTAAAACATCTTATTTTATCTTCTAATCTGAACCTTAGGCAAATACATATAGAAGTTGCCCTTAAATCTATTCCCATTCACTTGGAAACAGAAAGAACTAAACATTTCTCAGGCTATTTCAAACTCATCTATACAGCCAAAATGATTTGTTATTATTCAGTCAAAACCTTGTCTTGTCTAATTAGGAAATTCTAAGTTAACATTAACTTATGGCACCCCTGTCATATCTTGAAGTATAACATTCCCTTCTATAGGTTAACCAAAGTTTAAATTATTTTGGTGGTCCACAGCTTTCTCAATAAAGAGGACGTCCAATTTTGAGATGAATTTGCAAGATTCAGAGGCATTTGAGTTAAAACAAAAGTGACTCAAGCTGACAAAGCAAACTGGCAATGTATGATTGAACTAGACTTCTTTAAGAAGCAATAGAAAAAAGACACTGAAAGAGAATACCATTAGTAGTCTCGCTGTTGAGTCACTATCCAGTCTTGTCTTTTGTGTGTCTCATACACTTGTCAAGGGATATGACTCTAAATGTTATTGTCTTCCCTAAATTGTTAGGAATGCTCATTTATTTAAAGAACCCATTTACTTCACTTATATACAACATACGTCAGTTAATTTCTGATGACTGCACAATGGGGCTAGAAGATTATTCAGTTCCTGCACTGTTTTCATGTAGAAATAGGAAAAAAGGCTGTCATACATAACTGTGTTGTATTGCCACTTCTCAGGATAGTGATAGCGATTCTTGCATGTGGGATTAATTCATTTGGAGAAGGGAAAAGGAATAGCCTATTTTAGTCAGTTACAGCCATGCTGAGAGATTGGGCAATCCCATTCCCTCTGCTGCAGTCCTGCTGCAGTCCCCATGATATGAGTGATGACCCATCATCCTGGAAAAGAAGAAGAACTTGAGCAGATCATAGACTTTCATAGATTTAGAGCTGAAAGGGGCCTTAAAATCTATTGAGTCTAATACCTGCATTTTGCAGATGAAGAAATAGAGGCACAGAGAAATGGTATAGTAGAGATGTCACATAGTATCTGATGTGAGATTTGAATTCAGATCTTTTTGGGAATATACATCCAGAAAAGGACAATGAGGAAAGTCTATAATGTGCTAGAGATCTCCTAGGTAAATGAACAGTGCTTCTCTGCCCTCGCCCAAATTATGGAGAAGGCAAATCACTAACTTCCATGTCCTAGTTGAATCCCTACCGCTCAGGTTCTGTGCTTGTCAGCACATATTATTTATTAACAATTCTCATCTCATCTACAGGCATCTTACTTAACTGAAAAAAGATATCTATAAAATCTTATCATTGAAATGGATTACAGATTTTTGGGTCTTTAAGTTATGATCTCTCTTCCAACAAAGTGCAGTTTATGATATTAGTAGGAACAGTTCATTTGCATCTATGAAGAGATTTGCTCCCCTATGAGGATTTTTGATTGACATATTGAAAAAAAGTCCCTATAAATTGAAGAATCCATTGAGACTCCAGTAAAATAGTTGCACTGATCTATGGAAGAGACTACATTTATACAGTAGTAACAGCTATAATTAAGATCATATCAGTTGCCTAAACAACAGATTAATTCCCCCTTTGAGCTGAGAGTTGATGTCATGAAAGCAGTATTCTATTGGAAAAAAAATTGCTGAAATCTGTTTGCTTAAGAAAACAATTATTGATAACTCAGGATTGCCTTGTGGGGCCCAAATCACTAGCATGGGAGTAGCGTTGATGGTTGCATTTGTTTCCTTTGTAGAGAAAACAGACAAATTGAGAAATCTAGCCTCTGAAATAGGCAACCCTTAAATCCAGGAGCCCTCTCACCATTAGGTACTGAGCAATGGTTCCTGAAGAAATGAGATCTCCCTTGATGACTTGATTGAAGTAGCAAGAATATATCTTGGTTCTTCATTTTCAGGATTACCAGTTATCAACTATCATTCTGTGAGTCACTTCAAAACAATGGCCCTGGATAATGGAAACAGTTTGGGGTGTTGGAGAAAACAGGACCTTACTTTAAGACATTAACAACCAAGGCTGATTTCCAAGTGAAAATGAATGAACTCATTTTCAAGTAAACTCGAACTACAAACCCCTGCTTTGAAGTAGTCACAAGTTCTGCTGAAATACTCAGACACCAGCCCAGGCCTTCATCTAGCTTAAGTAGCTCCTTTGTTAGTTACCTCAGGCTGAATGATTTCCTTCTCAACACATATGAAGAGGTCATAGCAGCTTCTTATGACTTTGGAACAGAAGCAGGGTCCTTGAAGTTGTACAACGAGCTTCAAAACTGTTAATGCATCTGTTCCCAGATGTATTCCTGTACTTAGATTTAAATGATATATTATTACAGTTGGACTTGAAACTACTTTAAGGCACTACTTCATTTTAATGGTAGCAGCAAATATAGTCAAGGATCAAAAGTATTGTGCAATATTATTGTTACTATTATTATTGTTCTAACTAGAAATTTCTCACCCAGAGCAAAGTGTTAAATAATCCCACGTGAAGCAGCTCAAAATGATCCCTAGGCAATTAGCATAAATCAAGGTCCTTCTAATTAACCCTGTAATTCATAATGTGAAAATAATATAAAAAAAACCCTTTAAAGCCCTGACAAATGTTAAAGATTGTTTTTATATCTAGTCAAAGAAAAAAAAATAAAATTGTATTTTGAAAAAGAAAATAATACAAACATAATTCTATCGAGCAGGATGCTGTTGAAAGAGGGGGTATGTTTGTTAAATTTTTTTGCCCTTTAACTTTCAGTACCCTAAGACAACCTACCAGTGGCCTTGCCCTAGTTATAGCTTTGGCTATTCTAGGCTGAAAAGTCACTGAAGGTAGAGACAATGTCATTTTTAAAAATGAGAATTCACATTTGGATTGCACATTAAGAGTTGCAAAGTACTTCCCACTTGAGAAGTTTATGGAGTAGGGTAGTAAAAGTTATTATAATCCTTATTTTACTGATAAGACTAAGGCCCAGAGAAGCTAATTAACTTGTCTGAGATCACACAACTATTAAGTATCATATCCTGAATTTGAAACCAGATTTCTCATAACTTCCAGCCCAGTAATCTTTCCACTATGTGGTACTGCCTTATTATTTACTTTGTACATACCTCAAGCTCCTAGGACAATGCTTTGTCCGTCTTTAAGTATTTTATAAATATTTGTTGAATATTGAATGAATAATAATAGTACTTCCTTATACTTATGCAATAATTTATACTTTTTCAAAGCACTTTTACAAAGAATAGAGTTAGCTGCATTATCATCTCAGATGACATTAATGGTTTTAAGCTGACACAGCCACTGCAGTCATGTAGGAGGAAGCATGGATTAGGAAATAGTTTGGGGCAGAAATTGTCTATTATTACTGTAGGTGTAACTTTTTTTTACTATTGCAACACCTTTGCATGTTGAAGATGGGTGGTTTTTCTCTCTGTCTCTCTCTGTCTCTCTCTCTGTCTCTCTCTGTGTCTCTCTGTGTCTCTGTGTCTCTGTCTCTCTTTTTCTCTCTGTCTCTCTCTTTTTCTCCCTCCCTCTCTCCCCCTTCCTCTCACTGGAGGGATAGCTCTATGCAACAGACTGCTTACATGGAAGGAGTCATGACTTGATTAGAAGAGACAGTATTGAACCAAAATACAATGTAATAGCATGAGTAAAGAAATTTCTTCAGATTCTTGAAGGACACACTTTGGAGAAGGAGTTTGCATAAGGTGGGTCAGAGAGGCAAGGGATGGACTTTTGAATGATGGATTGGATCTCCAGAACCTCAGATAGGTGGAGAAAGCCAGTTCTCAAAGTGTCTCTTAATTTTCTTGTTCAGATAGCTAGGAGACATAGTGGATAGAATGCTAGACCTAGATTCATGTCTCAGTCTGGTCTCAGACACATACTAGGTATATGAGTAATCCTGGGTAAGACCCTTCATCTGTCTTCGTTTCATCATCTACATAATGGGAATAATATCACTTATTCCTAGGGTTGTTGTGAGGGTAGAATGTGATGATATTTATAAAGTGCTTTGTAAGCAAAGCACTAAGTAAATGGTTATTGTTGCTGTTTTTATTATTATTACATTCCCAGCATTTGCAGTTCAAGAGACTACAGTGTAGACTTCTTCCAGTTAGATCATTCTCTTTGTCTCTCTCTGTCTATGGATTTCTTTTTGTTTGAGTTAAAGTTTTCTCTTGCTCCCAAGTGTATTCTATTATCTGCTGCAGTCTGAATAACTTTTCTGGTCTGTGTTTATTGTTTATTTTGATAAAGACATCTATTAAAAATTCAAGGTGCTTTTTTTATATATACCCAGCATTTATTGGAAAGAACTTTGTAATGATAAGCTAAGTGCCCCCTTCCCATTGTAAATAATCAGGTAAAATGCCGATCCTGGGAAACCCTCCCATTATTACATCTATACACTATCAATATCTGAGTTATGGTGGGTTATTTTACCCAGTACCGATCTTGGAGATAGGATGTAAGTAAGCACCTAGCTATAGCCTTCTTCCTACTTTACACAAAAGTAGAAATCACAGTTTTCCTTGATGTTTACCAGATCTCAAACCAGATAACCATACCACATATGAACTGGGCTGTCGGAATATCTAGATAATGATGGATGACGTATGTTATACACCATAAACCTGGATTTGAAAACTAATCATTCACATGATGGAAGGAAAAGACACTTGAAAGTGAGTCATAAACACATGAATGAGGTGGCAAGATAGTGAAGCTGTTCTAAGCTTTATTTCTTCACTCTAGATAGTCCAGATTGATCCCGGATCTATCTGCCTCAGCTCTATGAATGATCTAGTAACTACAAAAAGCCTGCAGCCTAGAACCTTGAATTTAGAAGAATGACAAAGGGCATTTTGATTTTGAACAGGTCCAGCTCTTTGATTTTTTGGTAGTGGTGGTTCATGTGAAACAGAGAAGAGCATGAGATATCAGGGCTAACAGATTATCTTGCTCAAATACAATCACCACATTTATATCTATTTCCTCATCTATAGAATGAGCGGGTTGGAGTAGATTATTTCTTTGCAACCAAACTATTGTATATAGTCCTCTCCTGTCTGGAAAGAAGGGGGTAGAGTCCTTCTCATATTTCTTTGGAGCTGTGATGATCTCTGGTAAGCCCCACCCTCAGTCACTCACTCACCTGAAAGCCAAGTCACAAATAGCAAACAACCACATCCCACCTATAATCCCCTGAGTCATAATCAGAATCCTCCAGAGAGACTCCAAGTCCTGTTTGATCCAGAAAAAGCCAACTGTATCAAAAGGGCTCCTGAGACAGGGCTCAAGTTCAGATCCAGAAGCCTTAACACTACATCCCTATAACTCCCTCGCTTACCTCAGTCTGCCAAAATAGTTTTATTGGGGTGTGGCTGCTGCGTGTGGTATAGCTTTTTGGAGCCAATTTGAAAATTGGATGATGGTGGACACCGAAGGTGAATGAAGAGTCCTAAAAAGGCATCAGCTATTTTTGTCCTCCTTGACCACCCTATACAAACCCATTAGCGAATTGGGGGGATGTTTAGTCTAAGTACTTTATATATCAAAGCCTAGTGGAATTGGGAGTGGGAAGGATGAGAACAATTTGTTCCAACAGCTAGAAAGTGGCTGAAGCAGGTGCCCTGGCTTGGTTAGATACTAAAGATGTGAAGGTCATCTACTTCATCCTGGGTCATTGCAAAGTCATCTTGACTTTCGTCTTACTACTGGATTTTGATGACTCTGGAAGAGAGAGTAAGGCTGATGATTTTGTGCAACTCTTCTTCACTGAAATGCAATTCATCTACAAGTCAAGGGTCCTCTTCAAAAATGAATAAAAAACAATAACTTGACTCCCTGGACTCTAAATATTGCTAATAAATACCATACTGTGCTTACAACCTGTTGCTTTTTCCATTTTCCTTTCTTACACTAAAGGAGTATTGCCTCCTCTTACTAGTGTCTGAAGACACCCCTGGAAGCTGCTTTCTGATTTTCCCAGAAGTGACTGTCAAACAGGGAGTTTAGGTTTTTAGCTAATTTAGGTTTTCAGATTGATTAAATATGAGGATATTTAGTTCAGTGATTTCTGATTCTTTCTTGTCTAGTATGTACCATTGATTAATTTTTTCCCTTTTTCCCAGTCTCCCATTGTTTGGATGATTACCACCTTATATCATAGTTGCAGGTCTGTAGATACTACTCCCTGTTTTTTCCTGCTTTTTCATCATTGTCACCCTTGATATTTTCCACTAGTTTATTTCAGAGATCTTCTCAAGCTTTAGAACCCATCTTTCCTAAGCCTCTTATTTTGTAGGTTAGAAGACTGACATCAGATGAGTTAAGTGACTTCACCAAGATCATCCAAGTAGGAAAGTCCAAAGATGGACCCAGGTTCTGTGGCTATAGTTCATTCACCTGAAGATCAACTTAAGTTTTGTAAAATCCACGAAGAAGTTGACAGTAGGATGCTGAGATTTTTTTGACCATGATAAATCACAAAAACTGTCTTCTAAGACTTAGAAGGGTTACTATCTATGTCAGCAGAGCACTCACATTGTTTACGTCATGTTCTAAAAAAACCACTAAAAACCTAAAAAAATTGTGCTGATTTCAAGGATAGTCAGACATGGAAGAAATGAGAGACGTGCATTTCATACTGAGGAAGCTGGGGCGAAGAAGCCCGGGGCTGGAGAAAGGTTACGGATGGTGATTGCCAGTAGGGAGAGCCAGCAGCCAAGACAGGGAGCTCGGTGACAGAAAAGAAGTGGGTGGGGGAAGAGGACAGGTGTGTAGCAGATCCGAGTCACCATGGCATAGAATTAAAATTCCAAGATCAAAGTAACTATTTCCAAAGTGAGATTGGTAATTTTGATCTTATATTTAGTCACTGTAGACATTGCATTAAAGTACGAAAAAAAATGAAAGCAGCTCTTTCCAAAGCACTGATTAGCTCGAGTAATTATTCATGTGAATGTATGGCAGCATTGCATTTAAAGTCCCTGAAAAATATTACTCTACTATTTCAGGAATCCAGTACATGGAGCAAGACAGGTGTCAGTGCCTCGGAAGCTGACGATGCAGAAATGACATTGGGCTAAGTGCACACAAGCCACTTCCGGATTTCTCCAGCCCTCCGTAGAAAGACGCAGATATATGGAGGCTAGGGCCTCGTACTCCAATAGGGCATCAAAAGGGACACTCACGCAAAGCCAATGCCTTCCCGCTAAGATTTCTCCAATTTATCTTGTATATATGTGTCCTTGATTGTTTGCAAATTGTATCTCCTATTAGATTGTGAGCTCCTTGAGAGCTGCTACTTTTTATCCCTACATGTAGCAGAGGGATTGATTGGTACCTAGTAGGTGCTTAATAAATGCTTGCTGACTTGACTGCAAGCAAGTAGTGTATATGGGTACATGCACATCACATGGGGGCACTGCATCCTGGTTACCAACAGCACAGTGAGAATTTTATAGAAGCTCTACAGAGGGAGCTCCAGGAAATCCCTCCCTGAGAACCTTCCTGGAGAACTAGAAGGTGACCAGCTGGTATCAAGACAAGAAGGATTGTGGCAATAATCACAGCTGCCTCACAAGGCTATTGTGAGGATCAAGTGAGACCCATTATGAAGAGCTTAACAGAACTATCTAGCACAGAGTTTTGTTGTTGACATGTTTTTCAGTTGCGTGTCTGACTCTCCATGACACCATATGGCATGTTTTTTTGGCAGAGATACTAGAGTGGTATGCCAATTCCTTTTCTAGTTCTTTTTCTAGATAAAGAAACAGAGACAAGTTATAGAGGGTTACACAGCTAGGAAGTGTCTGAAGTCGGATTTGAACTTAAAAAGAGTCTTCTTGACTTTTGCCTCGGTACTCTATCCATTTAACAAATGCTTGTTTCCTTACTTTTTATAGAGCACATTTCTAGTCAAAGCTTTGAGTACCTGGGTCCTTCCTTCACATTTGCCCTTGGTTTCTTTGGGGCATGGATTTTATTAAAGATGGACACCATCTCAGGTTGTGTTCCTGCCATCAATCACTAGCCTGCCATTTGGAACCAATGTTTCTAATAACAGGTTCCAGGAAGTGCTACGTGCCTTGTATTATGTCACTTATTGGGCACACCATTAAGTAGACTGTGAGGACATTATCATAATTTTCAGTAGTCCTCATTAATGAGATAGGCAGACCTCCAGCATTACACAGTTAAGTCCCAAGTACAGGGTAAAATAGCGGAAAATGTGCTGAATTTGGAGTCAAAGAATCCAGATTTATAGCTTTGTAACATTGGGCAAATCAGTGAATCTCTTCTGGCCTTAGTTCCTTCACTTGTAGAATGAGGAGCTAGACTAGCTCTTCCCTAAAGTGTCTTGTAGTTCTAAATTGATGACCCTATGATTCCATGATTTGTCTAGGATCCAGTCTCATCAGAGGTCATTGCTTGAGTAAACTTAGCTCATCTCAGATTAGCCCCACCAGCTCCCTCCTACTACTCCAATATGTACACAAACCATTGGGATCTCACCAAGGAGCATCACTGTCTTAGTAGCTGATATTATACATTTCCTCTTGACTAAGGCACAATTTTAGAGGGAAACACATATTCTTCTTCTTCAGATATGAAAAGATGATGGGTTTGTAGAGGCTACTAAGTCCAATCACTTCAAGTTATAGATGAGGAAACAGGTCCTGGGAAGTTAAATCACTTACTTAAAGGTCCACAATTCACAAGTATCTGAGGCAGGATTTGAATTGGGGTCTTTCTGATTCCAAATCCAGCTCTCTATTGCGTGTAATGTCTATCTCTGCAGTGACTTTCCAGCAAAACTATAAAGGAATCCATCAGAATTTCTAGAATTAGGAAATTCTTGTTGCTTTGGATTGAGGTCTGCTACTTTAGTGAGTGTATGATGGTTGATCTGTGGATTTGATGACATTTCGTGCTATAAAACGAAAGGCACTGGTTATAATTTTCAGAATGTCACAGAATTTGAGAGTTGGAAAAGACTTCAATAGCCATATAGTCTGACCCATACACAGGTCTAGCCTCTGCTTAAAGATCTCTAAAGACATTTTTGATTTTCCATGGCTGGGTCCTGGAGCTTCTGGGCTTTGGCCATCAGGCTTGAGGCTGAGATCAGCCATGAAACCTTTGAGCCACTAATTTGAAATCAGAAATGTGGTGGCTCCAAAATTTAATTCAAGAGACCTAAGCTGGTGAGACCACTCTTTTAACTTTTTGTCTTTTCCCTGTGTCTATGAATCAGGCATCCAAGCACATGACCTATTTGGGCCCTTGAACAACAGTCTTTTGTTTCTTTTCTCTTTTTTAAAATCTTTTTATTTTCAAAACATATTCATAGATAATTTTCAACATTCACCCTTGCAAAACCTTGTGTTTCAAATTTTTCCCCTCCCTTTGCCTTGCCTAGATGGCAAATAATCCAAGGTTTTTAAACATGTGCAATTCTTCTATACATGTTTCCACGTTTATCATGCTGCACAAGAAAAATCACACCAAAAAAGAAAAAAAATGAGAAAGAAAACAAAATGCAAGTAAACAACAACAAAAAAGTAAATATCCTATGTTGTGATCTACACTCAGTCCCCACAGTCCTATCTCCGGGTGCATTTGGCTTTTTCTATCACAAATCTATTGGAAGGGCCTGAATCATCTCACTGTTGAAAAGAGCCACGTCCAACTGATATATTGTTAGTGGAATTGTGAACAGATCCAACCATTCTGGAGACCAATTTGGAGCTATGCTCAAAAGGTTATCAAACTGTTCATACCCTTTGACCCAGCAATGTTTCTACTGGGCTTATATCCCAAAGAGATCTTAAAGGAAGGAAAGGGACCCATATGTGGAAAAAATGTTTGTGGCAGCCCTTTTTATAGTGGCAAGAAACTGGAAACTGAGTGGATGCCCATCAGTGGGAGAATGGTTGAATAAGTTATGATATATGAATGTTATGCAATATTATTGTTCTGTAAGAAACGACCAGCAGGATGATTTCAGAGAGGCCTGGAGAGACTTGCATGAACTGATGCTGAGTGAAACGAGCAGAACCAGGAGATCATTATATACGGCAACAACAAGACTACATGATGATCAATTCTGAAGGACATGGTTCTCTTCAAAAATGAGAGATTCAAACCAGTTCCAATTGTTCAGTGATGAACAGAGCCATCTATACCTAGAGAGAGAACTGTGGGGTCTGAGTGCGGATCACTCTTTTTGTTGTTGTTTGCTTGCATTTTGTTTTCTTTCCTAGACTTTTTTTTCTTCTTTCTTGATGTTTTTTTTCTTGTACAACAAGATAATTGTATAAATATAAATATAAAAATTTTAAAAATGAAAAATGAAAGCTTAAAAAAAAGAAAAAAGGCACATCCATCAGAATTGATCATTGTATAATCTTGTTGTTGTCGTGTACCATGTTCTCCTGGATCTGCTGATTTCACTCAGCATCAGTTCATGGAAGTCTCTCCAGGCCTCTCTGAAATCATCTTGCTGATTGTTTCTTATAGAACAATAATATTCTATGACATTATATACTATAACCTATTCAGCCATTCCCCAACTGATGGGCATCCACTCAGTTTCCAGTTCCTTGCCACTACAAAAAAGCAACCTTTTCTTTCATACATTCTCAATGACTCCATTACCACCCTTAGTGATTCCTGGAGTAATGTGGCTTACCTGTGGCTTCCCTGGTCATGGATAGTGACTAATATGTGGATTGTAGAAAAATAGATCTAGAGGTGAAAGGGAGCCTAGAGGACATCTTGTCTGACCTCTCATTTTACAGATGAGAAAGCTGAAGTTTTGGGCAACAAAATGATCTTGCCCAATATCGCACAGCTAGTATTAGATGGATGTCAACCCATGTTCTCTTCACTCCACATCTAATTCAACCTGATTACCAGAGAAGAAGGCTGATGCAACTGAGTGGAAGGCTAGGAACCCTTGGGAAAGGGACCAGGATATGTGTCTGCCATAATATAATTTATTGCCACAAATCAGGTCTTAGCCTCAACCTCTGTAAGGGTAATCTAGAAAGGAAAGAAAATACTGTCAGTCCTTGTGGTATTACTCTGTGAAAAATGGAATCTAAAGAGGAACATGCTTGTTGGGCTAATGAAATGCCTTGGAACCAGCACATGGGATGCTCCATATCAGTGAGTACTAGAAATAACCAGCAGAAAGAATTCTAGTGGTTGACTTTTTTCACGGCTACTTGGCCCTCATTTCAGAATGTTTTAATGTGAAAACATTGAGTTGTTTTGGGACATTGTTCCTCAGTGTGAATGGACTGCTTGTTGGAAGAGTATTGGATTTGAATTCTAAAGACTTGGGTTCAAATTCTGTATTTGCTAAATGTTTCTTTTGTGATCTTGATAAACTCCTTTCAGGGCCTCCATTTTCCTCATCTATAAAATAAGGGAATTGTTCTAAATCTTCAAGCTCTCTTTACAGTTCTAAATGTTGTTACATTTGACTTTTTGTGACCCCATTTGGGATATTCTTGGCAGAGATACTGGAGTGATTTTCCATCTTCTCTTTTTTTCCAGATGAGAAAACTGAGGCAAACAGTTAAATGACTTGCCCAGGATCACACAGCTAATAAGTGTCTGAAGATTTGAACTCAGGTTTTTCTGACTCCAGGCCTGATTCACTGTGCCACATAGTTAAATACTGTGATCGTAAGACTTGTCAGGCTCTTGCATGACTTCATATGCATAATGAGAGTTATATATTTTACCTTCTCAATGGGCGTGGGCAGTTGAGGGAGAGAGAGAACTTATAACTGAAAATAAAAAATTTTTTAAAAAGACTTCTTTCCTTAGAACATGCTCTCCTTCTCTTTCAGCAACACTCCCCTATCCTTTTTCCTCATACCCTGAGACCCAGAAATCTGATATAGCTTCTGGATTAACTTTCAGATTAATATTTTTAAATGCATAAAATACATAGATTTGAAAAGGAAAGCAATTATTATTAAAGTTCCAAAGATTTTTTTTAAAAGTTTATTGTTCCCAGATTAAAAACTCATGTCTTGGATAGTCCGATGCTCTGTCCTTCTTTTCATATAATTGCTGCCTTTCTTGACTAAGCCTTGTAAATTTTATACTAGCCTGGACAGGATTTTTTTTTGTCTTGTAATAGGGAGTATCATTACTTGGTGAACTTCTCAAAGAAGTTTGCCTCTTGGTTAGCTTGGTAAGAACAGAGAAATCAGCCATTATTTTATCCTAGCAGATCCAAGTAGCCTTGGTACTCTGTGATAAAGTGAAAGTTTCTAACCTCTGGCTGAAACTGAGACTGTAAAGTCCCAGCTTCCCCTTGCCTTCATGTCAGGGAGTGAGCTTGGCTGGTGAATGGCTTGTGAATCCCAGATGACCAAATAGTAAGCAAGTCACTTTCCAGGTCAAGGATCCCAACTGATTTCTTCTAGTTACTTTCGCTATAGCATCCAAGTATGGAAGCATTGGTGAAAGCATTTGCTGGGTCATCACTTTCAAATTGGAGCCTAAAAATTGGATAGTGCTGACAGAGCATCAAATATTGCTGAACCAAAAATTGAACATTGCTTCTTTCCTTCACACACCATGCTCTGAACAAAAGCCATCAGGAGCTCATCCTTTATGATCTTGTTTCTGAGGTGCTAATTCACAAAACCAACAGCACATGTTACCCCAGGCACCATCATTTTTCAAGGACTCTCCCAAGTTGCCCATATCCCACAGAATCAGTTGAGGCCCACCGAAAGCTCTAAACCCGTTTCGGAGCCAAATGGCTGTAGGTACTAAGGAATTATGCTCTGAATAAAACCTTGGGGGAAAAAAATAAGCATGAGATGCCAAACAAAGCATCTTAAAGAACTGATGAGAAAATATTTAAAAGGCTTAAACCACCAAATAGAATCCAAATGATAAGTTTGTGTATATTCACAAAAAGGCTGTGAAGGGAATGATCGATTGAAAAAACAATAATATAATGATGGTCATCATTATTAACCTCCCTTCACTCACCCCCATAGCCATATCCAATCCATTTCCAAGTCTTGGCAATTCTCTTTACTACTTCCTTAATAGTGCTCCCATGTTTCTTTCTGTCTATTCACACACTCACCACCTTACTCAGACTTTATCACCTTTTTACTGGCTTATTGCAGTAGCTTCCTAATTGATCTTCCTGCTACCAATCTCTCCCCTCTCCAATGCATCCTAAATGCAGCTGCTAATGTCACCTTAAAACACAGGTTTGATTGCACCACTGCATTTTTCACACATCCTTAGTAACTCTCTATTCTTCTGCAGTTCTGCTTGGCTTTATGAAACAAGATACTTCCTGGTGTCCCTTTCCCCCCAATCCTGTCCAACACCTCTTTCCAGTTTCTTTTTGCATGTTGTTTTCCCACATGAAATTGGGAACTCCTTTTAGGTAGGGGCTACCTTTTTTTTCTTATTTATATTTCCAAAACAGCATAATGTCCAATAAATAATAGGTGCTTAATACGTATATGTTGAATTGAATTGAATTTAGGATAAATTGCAAACTCTTCAGCTTGATATTTAATGCCCAAATAGAATAAAACATGGGGATCTTTACAAGAAACCTAACTAAACTTACATGACAAACCATAATCCTATGGAGTTTCCTGCTGATAGAATCCTGAATGGATGAGTAGCCAGCTGCCTTCTGGGTACCTCACCCATTAGGATGAGAGAGGCTGGAAGGGTAAAATTAAAGGTAATGCTATATATAACTTATTAAATTATTAATATAAAAGTTATAGTGGAGATGGGTTATTGTCTGGAATACAATCTCCTGAAATATTGGCAGAATTAGGAAAACTCTTAAGCCCCATTGACTTGCTTTAAGAATACCTGATATGTAAAAAAATTGAACTAATGAAACCAATTTAGTAGTTTTATGACATTTCACCTGAGGTTTCCCTGATGCATTTAAAATAGGATTTGAGGGGGCAGCTAGGTGGCACAATAGATAGAGCACCAGCCCTGAAGTCAGGAGGACCTGAGTTCAAATCTGGTCTCAGACACTTAACACTTCCTAGCTGTGTTGACCCTGGGCAAGTCATTTAACCTCAGCAAATAATTAATTAATTAAAATATGATTTGACTTAAAACTCATCAGTAGGTACTCTGGTACTTCATCACCTCATGAAGGTAATCTGAAGTTCTGACGGGCCCTCCTAGTGGTAAAACTAGCATTGGTAAGTTCTGCCAAGGTAGAAGGGTCTAGTGTTGGAGGTTACCTTGTTGTCTAAGAGCCCCTGACCTAAGTTTGGAGGATTGCTTCACCAAGGGCTTGCCTATTGGGGAGAAAATTTGCTTAGCCACAGAAACTCGTGCAGATATGTGACCTTCTATGAGGTAGACAAGGGGTACAATTACAGAAGATGGAGGAATACCCCCACGGATGAAATCAGATACTTCTCAAATAATGAAGCATTGACTTAAACACTTTCTCTCCCCCACTTTATTTTATAGCACTCATTTGTATAGACTTTTAAAGTTTATAACAAGCTTTTTCGAACATTATTTCTGTAAACAACTCTGAAAAACTGTAAAGTTGTTGCAATAATACTGATGATAGGGGCAGCTAGGTGGCGCAGTGGATAGAGCACCAGCCCTGAAGTCCGGAAGACCTGAGTTCGAATCTGGTCTCAGACACATAACATTCCCTAGCTGTGTGACCCTGGGCAAGTCACTTAACCCCAATTGCCTCAGCAAAAAGCAAAAAAAAATAATAATAATAATACTGATGATAAATTATAATAATAATAAATGCTATATAATAATAATAAGTGCTATATAATAATAATAAATGCTATAATAATAATAATAGCACTTTCAAGTTTTGTGACATACTTTAGAGATATCTAATTTTATCTTCTCAACAATTCTGGGAAATAAGTGATATTATTATTCTCATTTCACAGTTGAGGAAACTGAGGCAGACAGAAGTGAATTATTTGCTCCGAGTCATTTAGCCAGGCATTGAGTCCAGGTCTTTCTGATCAGTTCAGAATTCTAGCCACACCACCACCCACATATTCTATGGAATGCACCAAGTGAGGGACTCCTCCTGCATTTGAGTCCCAAACCAATATTGTTCTGATTAAAAGCAGTTTCTCCATAAAATAACACCTACCTACCACAGTGCCTTGAGTATAGTGTACATAAGACCCAGGTGCCTAATAAATGTATGTCAAATTGAAAATACCCTGAGACATAGGCAAATCTCCAAGGTAACACTCAAGGGTTCAAATTAAACTAAAGTCTTATAAATGTGGACATTCCCTCTCATAATGCAGATGGTAACACATCCTTTACTGTCCATTATGGGTGGCTCTTGTCCATAGTTTTTCATTGGTTTATCATAGGAGGTTTATTCACCATACTGAAGCTTTTTTCTCTTTTTCTCAGAATTATGAGGATACCAGTGAGTTTTCGCAATGATTACCCCTTACTTACTATTTGGCCAATCTCTCTTTTCTCTTGAGGAAATGGTACCTCTGTTTTGAAGCTATGAAAAATATATGAGTATATTTTCAAGACCCTTAATTACAGATTAAATATTCTAGCACACCAGCTCCCATTTCTTAAAGCACTAAGATGATCTAATGTATACCTGACTGATAAAACAGCCAAGGGCTGATTAATTGAATGGAACCTTTGCCTTTAGGGCCGGTGACTTGGAGATTCTTGTGATAGATTTGTTATAATGGTAGGGTTGGGAAGCAGAAATTTCCTTAATTAAAACCATGGTGTAGACATTGGTCAGAGAGTAGTAAGTATAGAGTGTAAGAATCCATGAAGAGTAGAGCTGAGGCCTTCTGGATTTTCCTAATATTTTCAACTAAGTAATCCAAAAAGTCTGTTCTAGGATCATTTTTGTATGTGAACCTTACTGGAGAATATTAGGCTCCAATTTTAACCTTTGGCATCAAAGCCCCTTAAGAACTAACTCATTTTGTATAATCTGTAGCTTTAATGACCTGAGGAAGCATCTTCTGATGTCTTCCAAATTAGCTAAAAAATGGCATCAGTTTTTTTCCCCCCTCTGGATTGGCTCTGTATTAGCTGGAAGTTTTGTTCAGTGAAACCTGGATCCATACTAGAAGTCCTATCTATAACGTCATTCTCTCCAACTTTTTACCTGATCCCTCCCTACAGCCTCCTGGCTGGAACAGCTGGAAAGGTATCACCTGTAATTTACATATTCCTCTTAGCAACTCCCTAGCAACCACCTGCTTTGAACATAGAATTTCCAGAGCTGGTGGTTTTTCCCCCCATCTTTCTTTGAAACAGAACTTGTATTCCTTATCACAGAATGTATTTTAACAACTATTACACCAAAAGTGCAACCAAGTTGTTCATTTGTTTTTCACAGAAATACAGCTCATGTTCATGATGGAGGTCATTTTTAGTTTTTGATCCTCACTTGTGGTACTGAATTTCTTAAGGAGGCTACTGATAAGAAAATTACTTTTCAGATTTTAGAGTGAGAAGGGGTCTTCATAGCATCAAATGCACTTCTCTCTGAATACACTGTTGGAGATGAGAATAGCTTTAAATTATTCCACATTTCTGACTTTAGGGTTGAAATTATGAGCAAAAGAAGTCTTGAATATAGCTCGTACAGAGAACAGACCTTTGACTTGTACATTTCCCCTTATAAATTGTGCTCATGACAAAAAGATAGAGTTCTCTCTCTTAGTCTCCCAATAAGTGTCATATATCTCAGTAGTTTGTCAAAGGAATGGGAAGAGAAGAGGGAAAATAAATTATATAATACCTATTATGTACCAGGTACTATGCCATGTATTTTACAAATATTTCAATAATAATAATAATAAAATAATGAGAGTTAACATTTATGTAGTGCTTAGTATGTGCCACTCACTGTGCTAAGCACTTTATAATTATTATTCCATTAATAATAATAGCTACAAAGGACATATGAAGGAAGATAGTATCTGCATCCTCAGCAAGGAAATGATAAATAAATAGTAAATTAATGATGAATAAATAAATAAATAGGATGCTTTGACACACACACATACACACATGTATGCATGCACATTTATGTGTAATGGTAGTCATCTGGGGGGGAAGGAAGAAAAAAATTAAAAATTTACATGATAATTTAATTATATATTTAAAAGGAATTCAAGTTCTACTTAATAGTTTGAAGTTTCATGAGCAATTATCTTTTTTATTTTGCTGTGTTATGGAAATGTTTGTTTTATTGCATAAATTAAAAATGAATATTAAATAATAATAATAGGGGGCAGCTAGGTGGCGCAGTGGATAGAGCACCAGCCCTGAAGTCAGGAGGACCTGAGTTCAAATTTGGTCTCAGACACTTAACACTTCCTGGCTGTGTGACCCTGGGCAAGTCACTCAACCCAGTTCCCTCAGCAAAATAATACTAATAATAGTAGTAGTAGTTAACATGTGATGCTTACTATGTGACAGGCACTGTCTTAAATACTTTTTATTATTATCTTATCTCCATTAATTGTGGCAGGTAGGGGCTGCCATTGTCACCATTTTACAGATGAGAAAACTGTGGCAAACAGAGTCACACAGCTACTGAATGTCTGATGCTGGATTTGAAATTAGGTGATTCTATACCAGTACTCTATCTACTGTAGCCCTGTGCTTCCCGGATGGAAAATTCTCTTCTATAATGTTATTTTTTTGGGGGGAAATTTCTGATTCTGGACTTCAGCATCACTTGCAGTTGGATCCTCTCTTCTTCCCCAAGCTCACTTCTTCAAGATGCTACAGTTACCTTTTTCTTCATGGCACACTGTGAAATAAGACTGAATTAATAATACAACTTGGGTGGGGAAAGTAACATCAAAATTAATTGCTTCTATTAGTGAAACTTTTAATTAATAGAATGTCAAGTTTCTGTCATTATGAGATCTATTTTTTAAAGTTACAAAAAACTTTTCTTTCCATATGATTTCAAATATTTTAGGAATCAATATGAAATATGGAATAGTATTCAAGCCACTAAGATTTGATTTTCCTGAAAAAGAGAGGAATTGAAGTCACCGTTCCAAAGTGTTAAATCGGTAAGTTATTGTTTAACTTAGCAATTGTTAAGTTTTTTTAAGTCATTGTTAATATGGTCTTAGGCTCAACCCTTCATTTTTCATCATTCCTCTCTGAATTGCTATAAATCCTAAAGTCAGAACTTCATGAATCATGGGGATCAATGTTTCATCAGACTCATTTTGGGTAAAATGCTCAACAATTGAAATTAGTGTGTTGTGAATTTCAGGATGATGTCACCACAATCTAGTAATGATTCTGTGATCCAGTAACTCTACCATCCCACATTGTATGTGTAGTTTCATTCCAGACCTCGTTATTACCCTATATGTGACTGTACAAATATACAATTGTACTCCAGAGATAGCAACCTATAACTGCTGGGTGAAAGTCCCTATTCGAAGGAAGAGTTTCCTGTTTTGCTCGCATAGCTATACTCTTGACTTTCCCATATGTAGAACTTTGCACAACATTTTGAATTTGCTAGTGTGCAGATGGAGGGACCCAGTTGTAATTGAAAAAGCACTGGATTTAGAGAAAGAGGACGTAGATTAAAATCCCATTTGTGATGTTCACAGCCATGTGATTTGGAACAAATGGGAATTTTCTCATCTGTAAAGTGTAGGGAGAGAGGTGTTGGACAAAGTGTCTTTCAGCTCCAAATCAGTGATCTTGGGTTCTTAACTTGGAGAAAGTTGAACTATGGGGTGAGGAAATAACATTGATTTTGCCACTTATTAGCTGTGTGATCTTGGGCAAATTACTTAGTCTTTCATAATTTTGGTTTCTTTATTTTTAAATGGGAATACTAGTATTCCCTCATAGGGCTGTTATTAGGAAAATAGTAATTTTTTTGCCTTTATGTTTCTGTCACTTTCTCATCTTTAGAATTTTTACAAGGATAGTCCATGTACATGTAGAGGATAACCTATATGAAAGCTTGAGAAAATTATTCACAGGTCTCAGAAAGGGCAGTTAGGTAGTGCAATGGATAGAATGTCAGGCCTGTGCTAAGGAGGACCTACCTGAGTTCAAATTTGACCTTGGACACATACTAGCTGTGTTACTTTGAGCAAGTCAAACTCTATTTGTCTCAGTTTCCTCATCTGAAAAATGAGCTGGAGAAGGAAATGTCAAACCACTCTAGTATCTTTGCCAAAAAACTTTGAAATGGGGCCACAAAGAGTCAGACAAGACTGGAACAACTGAAAAACAGCAACAAAAAACTGTTTTATAGCAGATCACGTCTTTTGTCATAGAATTCAGCAAGAAACATATTCAATGTACGATCCTACTTTGCTTTATCACAAAAGCCCATCCCTATGGCATCAGACATTCTTCCAATAATGCTGTATGACCACGAATCATAGAAGGACACAATCTCATTCCCATTTCTAACAACCCAAAGTCAATGTAAAATATGTGGTAGGCCTAAGTAGTCAATACTATTTACTAAAGCTGATCATACATGAGAAGTGACATAAAAGACTTCAAGTATATCTAGACAAGGGTGTAGACCAACCATTTATTGAAGTATATGGATAACCTGAATCTTGATCTTCACTAGATATTAAAGAGATTGGAGGATGACCTCAAAAGCAGAGTCTCTATGGAGAATTTATGGAAATTCAGATATAAGAATTCCAGAGAATAAAAATTATTTCTTATTGGTGGAAGTATGATAATATTTATTTTATTGAATGAGCATTTGCTAAAGCAAATGTGGCTCCAATCGCTTTTGCAATATGATTTAACTAACCAATAAATAGAGCCTTTTTAAAATTAATAATATACATCTGCATTTTAAAGGATAGCTTAATATTTCATCCCCCAGACTGGCTATTATTATTATTATTATTATTATTATTATTATTGCTTTTTGGCTGAGGCAATTGATGTTGTGACTTGCCCAGGGTCACACAGCTAGGGAATGTGAACTGTCTGAGACCATATTTGAACTCAGCTCCTCCTGACTTGAGGGCTGGTGCTCTATCCATGGCACCACCTATCTGCCCCCAGACTGGTTATTATTAGAATAATCATATTTGAGGGGTCCTTTCTTATTATTAAAAAGAATGAAGCATAGTGGATAGAGAACTGGCCTTATAATGAGGAAATTCTGGGTTCAAGTGCCTCTTTAAACATGTACTGCCTCTGTGACCAATAGTAATCAACTGGATAGTTATTTAATCTCTTGGTGTTCTAAGTAGCACTCTAAGGCTATAAGATGCAAATAAGGTACCAACTTTCATTAGTAGACAGGGTCTCCTAACTTAAGAGTTCTAACACCAACAATATGACAAGTCTTTCCACTATTTGTCTGCTTACCTCTTTCTATTTTGTCCATCTAAATCTTATTTTTATCATTCATGCACATTCATTTCTATGATCATATTAGTAATATATTGTGTTCTCACATACATATTAATTATTATGATGTGTAAATCTATGACCAGGAAAAGTAGACTGGTCATGTTGTGAGAGGGAGTGATAACTGATAGATACCCAATGGGTTCTATTGTTTTTCATTCTTGGTCAAAGACTTTAGGGTACACATTGGATAGATTCCTTGCAAAAAAATTCTCTGGAGAACATGCACAAAAATCAGAAGATAGACTAGTATGGTAACATTATTGGCTTCATTTTTGAAGGGAGCACCCAAATTTTGGAGCAAATAGACCCATCAAAGTACCCAAGTACTCAAGTTATTAACTAGTGGGATGAGAGATTAATACACATTTATCACCTACTATGATCCAGGCACTGTTCTAACCACATATAGAGAAAGGTAACAGGCAGCCTTACAATTCCAGTGTCTTAAAGTATGGAGAACAAACTATGCTCAGATTCTCACAATATTTAAACTTCTAATTTAAATATTTAGGAATATGTTAATTCATGTCATCAAGAAATGCTGATGATGTACAAATTGAGCTTGAAAACCATGGTGGTATATATACTGAGGTGACTGAATGGAGAAGAGATTGAGTCAATAGGTTCTGAATGATTATCTAGGATCTTAATACAGAAAATTATCACTTATTTTGAGATTAGGTGATAAGATATAGATCCACAACAGACTCTTGAGATTGTCTAGTTTCCCCCCAATTATTTTTTCATCAAGATTTGCCAAGGCTGGGGCAGCTAGGTGGCGCAGTGGATAGAGCACAGGCCCTAAAGTCAGAAGGACCTGAGTTCAAATCTAGTCTCAGACACGTTACATTTCCTAGCTGTGTGACCCTGGGCAAATCACTTAACCCCAATTGCCTCAGAAAAAAGAAAAAAAAAAGATTTGCTAAGGCTTCTTGTCTATTATATCAAGTTTTTTTTTTCCAATATTGCCCTCTTATCTCACAAATGACGTAACAATGTCCAAAAAGGTTGTCGTCATTCACCAAAGACCATAAAAATCATAAATGGCAAAGTCATGATTCAAATCCAGATCTTTGTATTTCCAGTTCACTGCTCTCCCCCCAAACCACTCCCACCGTTAAGCTGCTTCTTCCTATACTTACATCATGAAGGATGTCAGGAAAAGAAACCCTATGTCCTTTTGTCAAGATGAAACTTGTCTCTGTTAACCAGGTCCAGAGGGCTGGCTGATGCCTGTAAAGCTCTGAAGAATTGACAGTTCTAATTAGAATAAGCATGTTAGAAATATGCCCATAGCCAATAGCAGAATTCTTGCTTTACCTGCCCCAGATTCTTTGAAATATAAAACCCATTCTAAACTCACAATCAAAATTATATTATGGCTTAGATTTTTTCCTGTGACTCCCAGTAAGTAAGATGGCAATCACTTAGTGGAGTATGGTTTCATAAATGAAAACTCAAACACTTACGACTTGGAATAATAGCTCTAATTTATGAGCAATCAAAATCTTTTAATTTACTGAATACATATGGTGCGTTTTATTTGTCTCCCCAACATGGAATGATTGTTTAGTTGTTTTTTGTAGTTCAAAACCTTATCTTTGTGCTGAAATATAATTACTTTTCCAAAAGAAGCTTGGAGTGAGTTAAATGCCAGCATTTTGAGGGAATTCATTGATCTCACATAAGTACCATATAAGACTCAAACCCTACAGATGGTCCTCATAACTTTTTAATTCTTTGTTCATGTATTGAGAGATGGCTTTATAACTTTAGAGAGTTTCTTAGAAATGCAGAAGTTAAAAATTATTTTCTGATCCAGGATCACATCACTAGTATATATCACAAGTGAGGCTTAAAACTATTTTCCTTACTATTCATCAGTTACTGCTCCCCTTGTATAGAAGATACCAATTTCCATCTATAAAGCATCTTTCTTCAACTGAGAGTTCCCTCTACCAATGAAATCACAAGTCCAAGACCTATAACTATCCCTATGCTTATGTTTGTGGGATGACAAGATCATCTTTCCATTATACTTATCTGAAAAGTTTATAGATATGGATTAAGTATTCCCAACTTCTGTCAAAAATCTGTTTTATTGCTTATCACATATTCCCTGGTACCACTGGAATATCTATGTCTTTACTTATCTACTTAATGGAGAGGTGGTGTCATATAGTAGAAAGAACTGAGGATGTGGAGGCAAATGAATTCTTTACTGTTGTTTTTTGGTCACTTTAGTCATGTAACAACTTTTCATGACTCCATTGGGGGTTTTCTTGACAAAGATATAGGAGTAGTTTGCCCTTTCCTTCTCCAACTCATTTTACAAGTGAGAAAACTGAGGGAAACAACGGCATGCCCAGGGTCACACAGTTAGTGTCTAAGGCCAGATTCTCACTCAGTGTTTCCTGACTCCAGCCTTATCACTTTGTCAGCTACTCCACTTACCTACCCCTAATGAATCCTAGATTTGCTAATTACTACTTTTCTATTGATAGATGAATCACTTTTTCCGGGCCACAATTTTTCTCAAAAACTCCCAACTGGGGACAAGAGACAAGATAGCATAATGCAAAACTTGTTGGATTTAGCTTCAAACAGCAGTTTCAAATCCTAGTTCCATCACATAGTACATGTGTGATCTTGCATAGGTCACTTAACCTTTATCTACTTATCTTCATCTGTAAAATGAATAGATTGGATAAGGTTCCTTCTAGATTTAAATGTATGATCCTAAGCCTCTGCTCATCTCTTTTAATTCCAGGGACTTCCTTCTTTTAATTATTTCCTATTTGTTGTTTATATAGCCTACTTTCTATACTCATTTAACCAGTAAATATTTATTAAACACCTCCTATTTGACAAGCATTGTGCTAAGTGCTGGAGGTACAAAAATGAGGCAAAAAGTAGTCCTTGCCCTCAAAGGGTTTCCAGTTTAAGGGGAGAAGCAGCGTGAAAATAAATATATACAAACACACTACACAGAGACAAAAAGGAAATAATTAAGGGAGGGAAAGCAGAAGAATTAAGAGAGGCTATGTATTTGTATATGCCTGTGTGTGGGACAGGTGCTTTACAAATATTATCTCATTTGATTCTCACAACAAATGATGGGTGCTATTATCCTTATTTTAAAATTTTAACATTTTATCCTCTTCCAATTATATGTCAAAATAATTTTTAAACATCGTTTAAAATAAATTTCAGTTCCAAATCCTTTCCATCTCCTCCTCCCCTCCTCATTGAGAGGGCAAGCAACTTGACACAGGTTATATGATATGGGTGGAGTAGTGCCAAACATATTTTTATAATAACCCCATTTGTAGGAGAGAAAACTTAGATGTTAAATGACTAGCCCAATGTCACACAGATAGCAAATACCAGGCTGAATGTTAACTTGGGTCTTCCTGACTCTCCCCGCTGTGTCACCACTGCCATGATATGGAACTGGGGAATACCAATATGGCTGAATTTCTATATCGATGATTTTTTCACTTGTAACTTCAAAAAAAAAAAGTGGAACCAGGGGAATGATCATTACAGCTGTTGACTTGGGCCTTCTCATTGTAGTGCTTAAGTTTATAATCACTCTAGGGATAGTGGGCCCAGGAATATTGAGCGGCAGCTGACTGTGGGGTTCAAAATGAAGACGTGTCTGGATGCGTCCACTCCTTTTGCAGAAATGCTTTTGGAGCAAAAAGAAAGCCTTTAGGAGAGAGAATCCTTCACAGCCGCGTCTCCTAGTTTGCAAAATGGCTGCAAGATTTTTGTTTACCTGGTAGGTGGCCTCTCCACGCCTTTGTGAGACACTGCATGAAAATAAATTTCCTTATGTCTGATGGAAATTTTCTTTTCATCACCCTGGCTATGCCTTTTGTTCCAATCCGAAGTGTTAGGAGGACAGGCAATCTTGCCAGCCACTGTTGTATCACCATTCACTTTTTGTTGGTGTTTTTAATTCAAGCACATCTTTTGTAAATGACTATTTTCTCCATGAAGATGGGCTTTTCCCTCGCATTTTTGGTCTCCATTTGTACCTCATCAAGTAGCAGATCTGCCATAAAATGTGATGACTGGATTTCATCTATTTTGCCACCCCCTAAGAATTCATTGCCCACAGTGTTTCAACTGCTGTTAGAAAAGACATTTTAATTTTTGTGGCACATTGATGGATAACTGGGCTCCCTGTTAACATGGGCTTCTTTGAATAGGACTGCTGTTTGCTTAGTCCCAGATCCCCTGAAGATACTACACAACTCCCTGTATGAGACAAATTTTCTCCACCCCAAATAGTAATAACCCCAAGTTCCTAAAAGGACAGAAAATGCATATAAAAGGCATCAGGTATCAGGATCAGAAATCAGAGGATTTCAGCTTTGAAAGGGATCTTGGTGGCCATCTAGTCTGATACAAGCCCTCCAAAGAATCTGGATTTCAAGTGTCCAACAAATGGCCATCTAACTTCTGCTTAATGACCTCCAATGAGGAGGAAGCCATTCCTTGGTAGTCCATTCCACTTTTGAACTACATGGATTTTAAGGAAGGTTTTTTCCCCCTTGACATCAAGCTTGGTTTTACCTTTTTGTTGCTACCACCCAGCACTCCCACTTTTGCCTTCTGGAGCCAAACACATTTAATCCCTCTTCCACAAAAAAAGGCCTTTAAATCCTTGAAGACAGCTCAAACATCCCTCCCGAGTCTCTTTTTCTCCAGGCAAACTATCTCCCATTCCCAGGCAAACCATCAAATCCTCATGTCGATAGATGGGATATTTCACAGCAAAAGGTGTGCTCTTGTTGCAAATGTGGTGAATTTGTGGAAATCAAGAGAGACAAAAACTAGAGGAAGTTTTCTAAGTTGATTTCTCTTCAATAACAAAAGTGTGAGCAAGGCACTGACATCTAGAATTCTGAAGGCAAGGAGTTGCCTCCCTGTCCTGTGCATTATTATTTAAGAAATTAAGGCATATCCTTCTTGCGGGCAAATTTAAATTCCATAAAGCATTAAAGTCAAAGTAATACAATAATGATTTTCAACATTAAATAATATCATATTTCTTTGTTCCTAATAACCCATCCAAATGTCCATTTAATCAGCATATTAAGTCCCAACTGGCCCATGTAGTCATCTGGTCTCTGGAAACATTTTCCTTGAAAATTCTGGAATAGGATTTTTTTAGGGCAGCTCTGGAATGGGTTCCTCCTACTAGATCCATTTCTCTGGCTCCAAGTCATTGCAGAGATTCCCTATTTAACATTGATAAAATCTTCTAATAATAAGGACTCAAAACCTCGAGTACAATCTTCTAAATTTGGTTTTCCAGTAACTAGTGCTATGAAAACCAGTTCAAATCTTATGGAACTAATTTTGTTATTAACAGAGCTACAAGAACATATAATTAAGAACTGATAATTCCCCTGAAAGTTCAGAGAATTTCAGTTTTCATATAGCACTTACTCTTCTATTTTTATCTGAACTTTAATCAGATATGGATGAGGCCATCAACAGGTTGAAGGAAGATTCTTTAAATAAGCACTTCTGTTTCTTTATATTATTAGGTAGATTTAAAAACAGGAAAAAATGACAAAATTTTCTTTACAATTGTTTACACAATTTGGTTGTGAAATCCTTGACCTATTTTGAGAATTTATTACTAAAACATACTCAGAGCTTGTATATTTCATTAGAGACACTTGGAAGTCAATCATTCACACACACACATATATGCTTATATATATATATATATATATATATATATACACACACATATATGTGTATGGATGGATGGATATGTGTATTTCCTAGTTCTTAGAGAAAGTAGTCTAATCTTGATTTCTCAAAGGGAAGTTTACTACTCTATTAAAATGAAAAACTTTTACATTTTTATTATGATGTTATATGATACATATATGTATATATTATTCTCATGCCATTTTGAAAAGATGAATTAATTTAAGAATTTAACCTTCTACATATTGTTATACATATAACAATTAGCAAGGGAATGGCAAGACTAAGAGCTCATTTATCTGGTTGCTTAAGATATGGAGATGACAAATTCAGATTAGAAGCAGTAAGATATTTCATACTTGTATCCTGTTATAGTAATAGATATTTTTGTATTAATTTATTAATTAATAGATAATGTAGATAATTATATAATGCCAGTCCCCAGGCTCAAAATTACTTTCTAGCAAGGGTTTGTGGTCTATGATATGCATGCCAAATATGGTAGACTGGATGGGGAGGTTTGGACAGAATCCTATCTCTGATACTCATAACCTGTATGACCTTGGGAATGTATCTTTACTTCTCTGAGTCTCAGTTTATCACCTATAAAGTGAGGGGATTGGCCTAGGAAATTTGGAAGGTCCCTTTCAGCTCTAAAGCCATGATTCTATGTTAGTCTCCTAGCTCATGATGATCTTGTCATGGTCTTGAGTATTTTCCACTCAGTATCGATTATTCATCCTTCATATTCTCTCAGAAAAGTAGAAGAAATGAAAAATAAATTGGTAGAATGATTAAGATAGGGAAATAACAGAGGATTCTAAAAAGGGATGTGAATTTTTATATGAGGAGCTTTAAGATAAGATGGGCTAGCTAAGGCAGAGCAGAAGAGTCTGATGGTATCCATTTCATAACTATTTGTTTAGTTCCAGATCCTTTGAAGATGCTATGAAATTCTTTGTAGGAAACATCTCCTCTACCCTAAGGAGTAGTGTCCCCAAATTCCTAAAACTTCAGAAAACCTACATGAGACATTAGATACCAGGATTACAGATCATAGAATTTCAGAATTGAAACAGATCTCAGTGGCCATCTAATCCAACCCATATTCTCATCCTCTTTCCATAAGGAATTCTCATTAAAAATATTTTTAATTTATGGGATAAAACAAACATTTCCATAATAATATAATAAAAAGATGATTGCACATGAATTATAAATTTATTATGTACAATTTGCTATCCCTTTGAAATATATAATAAAATTATCGTGTGAATTTATCTTCCCTCCTTTTTTTTTCCTTCCTCCCTTCTCTCCCACTTTAAGATGGCTACTATTAGACACAAATATGTGTGTATGTGTATGTGTGTATGTGCGTGTGTGTGTGTATCATTCTATACATACTTCTATTTCTCAGTTCTTTCTCTGGATTCAGATAGCATCTTTCTTCCTTTGTGCTTTGTGGTTAATTTGGTTATTTATGATAGTTAAAATGACTTATTTATTCAGTCATTTTTTTAGGCGATTGAAGTTAAATGACTTGTCCAGGGTCACACAGCTAGTAAATGTTAAGTGCCTTAAGAATTTGAATTTAGGTTCCCTAATTCCTGACTCTGGTGCTCTATCTACTATCCACCAAATTGCTATTCAAAGTCATTCTTCTTTTTTATTAAAGCTTTTTGTTTGTATAATATATGTATGGGTAGTTCCCCAGCATTGATCTTTACAAAGCTCTCCATTACAACTTTTACCCCCAGTCCCCTCCCCTCCCCTAGATGGCAGGAAGTCCACTACATGTTAATAATGTTGAAATGCTTGAGAAGTTATGCAAGAAAAATCCTATCTACAAGAAAAAAAAAGAAAATCAGAGAAAGGCAACACAATGCAAGCAAATATCAATAGAGATCATGAAAATGTTACGTTGTGGTCCATATTTCATATCCCTCTCTCTGGGTGTATATGGTTTTCTTCAGTGAACAACTGGAACTGGTTTGAGACAATTCTTTGTTGCAGAGAGCCATGTCCATCAGAATTGATCATCATGTAATACTGTTTTTGCTGTGTATGATGATCTCCTGGTTCTGCTCGTTTCACTCAGCATCAGTTCATGCAAGTCCCTCCAGGCCTCTCTGAAATCGTCCTGCTGGTCGTTTCTCACAGAACAATAATATTCCATAACATTCATATACCATAATTTATTCAGCCACTCTCCAATTGATGGGCATCCCTTCAGTTTCCAGTTTCTAGCCACTACAAAAAGGGCTGCCACAAACATTCTTGCACATGTGGGTCCCTTTCCCTCTTCTAAGATCTCTTTGGGATATAGGCCCAGTAGAAACACTGCTGGGTCAAAGGGTATGCACAGTTTGATAGCTTTTTGAGCATAGCTCCAAATTACTCTCCAGAATGGTTAGATCCGTTCACAGTTCCACCAACAATGTATTAGTGTCCCAGTTTTCCCACATCCCCTCTAACATTCATCGTTAACTTTTCCTGTCATTTTAGCCAATCTGACAGGTGTGTAGTGGTACCTCAGGGTTGTCTTAATTTGCATTTCTCTGATCAATAGTGATTTGGAGCAACTTTTCATATGACTAGAGATGGTTTTAATTTCATCTTCTGAAAATTGTCTGTTCATATCCCTTGACCACTTATCTATTGAAGAGTGGCCTGAATCAAAGTCATTCTTAAAACAATATTGCTATTACTGTATACGACATTCTCTTGGTTCTGTTCATTTCATTCTTTGTTATTTCATGGAAGTCTCTTCTATTTTTTCTAAGATCATTGAGCTCATCATAGCAGCTTGTCTACTGATCATCGAGTCCCTGAAGACCTCCTATGAGGAGAAATCACAGAATTTCAGAATTTGAAGTCTTCAGTAATCATTTAGCCTAATACATAACTGAAAAGACATTTCCACCCCAAATACTGAATATTTGCTCATCCAACCTTTATTTGAAGATCTAAACCATGAGCTCCCGAGGCAGTTCATTCTGCTTTTGGAGAATTTTAATCATTAGGATGTTTTTTTTTTTCCATTCTGACTCCAAGCTAATATTTACCTCTTTGAAATTTCCCTTTGTATCTTTCAACTCTGCTTTCTTGCATCAATCCAAATAAATCTAATATTTCTTTCATAAGACAGCCTTGTGAATATCTGAAGATAGTTATCATGTCTCTCGATTCTTCTTTTCTCTGGACTATGCATCTCTAGTTCCTTGGCTGGTCCTTATATGCCATAATCTTGAGGTCCTTTACTATCCATACTGTCTTCCTTCAGATGCTTTCCAGTCCATATACATTCTTTATAAAATGTTTTACAGAGATTTAGGGTCAATTATATCAGGGCTATCACATATGATATATGGTGAAATTGCTTAGGTATAGGATAACCAGGATCCACTCCTGAATGCTCCAGCTTATTGTCAATCATGACTCCAGGTTAACACATAATGGTCCTCTTCTTCCTTCTGGTGATGTTTTCTTGGTAACTGGGGTGCCTTTTACTTTGCTTCTTCACACATCAGGAAAAACCTCATTTATGGAGTACTTGTAGGTATATTTGACCTTGTCCAACATTATAAGCCAAAGTACTTCAAGACATCTCACCATCATTTCTTGTACAAGTGAGAAAATGTTCTCAGAGGAGCTCAATCCAAAGGAGCAACAAAATGAGTAATGGAATCAAGAAAAGAGGGTAAGCTCTCTAAATTTCAGTACAGTTCAGATCCACTAGCCCCCAATATGGAAATGAAAGAAAAATTTAAAACAAACAGAACATCTTCCAAATAGGGTTGCCACAGGTAATCCGCTTCAACAGAAACCATGACAACAGAAAGAAAGGCCTTGTTGATTTTTTAGAGCTTTCTTTTCTTGATGTGTTTATCATGCTGTGACCTTGGCAAAGAACAGGAGTTAGAGAAAAACAAATAAATGGTTTCCCCATATTACAGAAAAATTGTACCAATATAAGTGGTTAAAGTTCTTTTTACATCTATCCATTTAATTGTGGAGACCCTAATTCAAAACTAAGTGTGGGCGAATTTTGTAGAAATTTCGAACAATATTGAAATGTACTCTAGGCTACAGACTGGAGAGTACACACCTTACATTCCTGATGACATCAACTTGGCTGGCATGGAGAAGACCGGAATTAAAAGTGATACTGGAAAATTAGAGAAATATAGAGCATGTGTATATGTGCATATACACATAATACAATATGCTGTAACAGAAGATAAGTTAGAAGAAGAAAAATGGGTTATTGCCTCACCAATCTGTAGTTGTTTACTGGTAACTTCCGTTATCACACTAATTACCAGAGGTAGTGGAGGAAAACAATTGCATCAAAACTTAAGCACTATAACCTCCTCACTTCCTTTCCCTTATAGAAGATTTATGAAACTGTACTTCAGGCTTGAAGGACTTAGAATTAAGTATAAAATTAAAGGTGCTTTTAAAATAGGATTGGTAATCTGATTTTCCATTATACAACTCATACAAAATTTCATATTGAGATGGATGTGAATTGTCATTTCTGTTGCTTTTTGTGGATGTAGTTCTGCTAGAAGTGAAAACTACTGAAAAGTGTTAGCTAGTAGAGGAACAGATATTATCATAATTCACATAAATAAACAATTGCAAATTTGGATAGGATTAGTTAGTGAAAAAGTGCTAGTCTGTTATATATTTCTGAATCTTCCAAGGTATGTTGATGAATGTGTTGACCACGAATCAGTAACATTATATTTTTATTTTATTTTATTTGCTTTTTGCTGAGGCAATTGAGGTCAAGTGACTTGCCCAGGGTCACACAGCTAGGGAATGTTAAGTGTCTGAGACCAGATTTGAATTCAAGTCTTCCTGACTTCAGGGCTGGTGCTCTATCCACTACCACACCTAGCTGCCCCAGTAACATTATATTAACATATTTAATTGCAGATAGGAGGTTCCCTATGGGAGAATTATTTTTTTTTCTAGAAGTCCATTGAATGACAAGCTGATGCATGTTAGAAATCTTCTAATATGATTAAAAAAAAATTAGGTTGTAGATGCCAAATAAAGTGAAAGGTGAGATATTGTTACTGAAAGTGGAAACACCAGGAAGTCATAGATGATAGGATGGGAAGAGAGAGATTAGTTAATTCAAATATCCTAAGGAGGGGTTAGTTAATTTATTGTATTTTGTAACAGCCCTCAAGCCATATCAAATTGACCTGGAGTCAGCAGTATTACCCCAGGATACACAAGTAGGCAAAGTTGTCATATTTCCTTCTTGTTTTTTTTTTTACTTTAAAAAGTTGTTTTATATTGTTACTGATCTTTTGTTTCTATATCACCTCCATTTCTGAATGTGTCATTTCTCTTCCCAATCCACAAAAGCCATTCTTTACAATAAGTTTTTAAAGGAAAACAAAGAAAAAAGGAAATTACTCAGCAAAACTAACTGATAGATCAACCAAGTTTGTAGTTATCCATCACTGCCCTCCTATATGAAAGGATGAAAGAAAAAAAGACACATTTTAAAATTTCTTCTTTGAAAACATACTTGACCATTATAGTTAGAGAGTAATTTAGGTTGCTCATTAATAATTATCCCTTCCATATTGAGACTTTCTCCATCAATTTTTGATTTATTGTGGGTCAGCATAAGAAATTAAATTGGAATTTTGAGAGTATTGCAGGAGCTGCAGATGAAAGAAAAAGTTGAGAAACTCAGAAATGCTTTTCATATAAATATGTGTCTCTCTCTATACATATACACACATATATGTATACATGTGCACACACACACATACATATATAGAAAATCAGCATATTTTATCTTTTTTTTCTGGAGCAATTGGGGTTAAGGGTCACACAGATAGGAAGTGTTAAGTGTCTGAGACTAGATTTGAACTCAAGTCCTCCTGACTTCAGGACTGGTGCTCTAACCATTGTACTACCTAGCTGCCCCTATATTTTATTTTTAATATTATAATAATTCAGACTTCTTCTCTGGTACAAAAGGAGGGCCAAAGAATTTTATGTGGACTTTCCAAATCTAACAACTGCTGTGTCCCTAACCCTGGTGATATGAAAGGGATAACTGTAGATTGCTGAACTTGTCAGAAACATCTGAGTCTGAATTTTGCCTCAGATACATTGAGGGACCCTGTACTTGTCACTTAAATCTTTCATTCTCAAATGATAATGGCATGTACCTCAGAGAATTCTGAGGCTCAGAAAAAATGCATTTTTCAGACCTTAAAGCCTTATTTAAAAGTTAGCAATTTAAAAAATAATTTTTATTTGCAGTATGATAACCATTGTATAAATTGTTCTCCTAGCTCTGATTATTTTCTTTTTTTTTTTGCACCAGTTTGCTTAAGTGAGTTTCCATTCTTTGTGTCACTTTATTCTGAAGTACAGTAGTGTTCTATTAGAGTCACATTTCATCATTTGTTTAGTCATTACTCAATTGATGGGTATTTACTTTGTTTCAAGAACATTGCTGTTAAAATGAGCTCACTTCTGACTTACTAAGACAGATAAAAGGAAAAGCCAAGATATGAGAGCTGAGAAAAGCCTCCTCCTTATCTTTTTTTAAAGCATTCCCTAACCTTAACCCACAACTGTCATCAATCAATTAATAAGCATTTATTAAGTACCTTTTCCAGTCCAGTACTATGTTAAGTACTAGAACTTTTTGCTATTTAGTCATTTCAGTCAGGCATGTGACCCCATTTGGGGTTTTCTTGGCAAAAAAAAATTGGAGAGGTTTGCCAATTCCTTCTCCAGATCATTTTACAAATAAGGAAACCAGGGCAAGACGGTTAAGTGTCACAAAACTAGTCAGTGTCTAAATCTGGATTTGAACTCAGGTCCTACTGACTCCAGGTTTTATCCACTAAACCAACTAGCTGCCCTACTAGGTTGGACTAAAAAGGCAGAAGTTAGACAGTTTGGAAAGGGCAGAAAGCACTTGTTTTACAGAGACTTTCCTTAGCCCTAAGCTTTCCAAAAGGTTCCTTTTAATTCAGTGCAAAAGCTTGGAGTCACCAAGCTACAATGCTGACTTTTGTTCCAATGAATTGACAAATTGCTTAATATTGTAAAAAAAAAAAAAATTCCCTGACCTGCTATTGATTCAACTTAATTTTAGTTATTGTCACCAGAAAGTAACTATTAGGTTTTAGAGCCTCCTTACAACATAACCAATGGCAGCTAGATGGTTCTATGGATAGAATACTGAACTCAAAAAGATCTGAGTTCAAATGCAGCCTCAGATACCAATTAGCGATGTAACCCTAGGAAAATCATTTAACCACTGCAAGTCTTAATCCATTGAAGAAGGAAATGGCAAACTACTCCAGTATCCTTTCCAAGAAAATGGACAGTGTGGTCATGAAAAATTTATCAGAAAAATTACCACTGAACCACAAAAGTGTTATCTGGAGCAGAGTCTGCCTTTGAGTGGGATATTTCCCTAAGTACTTATAGAATTGGTACATAAAACAAATGGGTATTATTTGCCTCATTTTAGGATATCTGATTATCTTATTTTGAGAATATGTAGAAATCATGATGAAAAATTCTATCATATTTCTGATTAGGCCCTCACTAAAATGGTATGTCGAATTAGGGATTCCGTAGTTGAGGGATTGGGAACCTTGGAAGGGAAAGATAATTTAAAAAGGGATAATTTGGATATGAGTAGGAAGAAGTTGAAGATAATAAGAATAATGAACACAGTAGATGACAAAGTTAGAATTCAAAATAGTCTTGATAAAGTTAAAATATGTATTGAGTCTATGAAATTTAAACTTATGACTAAGTGTAATTGGAATAAATATAAGATTTTGGACTTGAATTTTTAAAAAATTAAAATTAAATTAAAAAAATTTTAAATTAAATTAAAAATAAGAAAAGATAAGAGAGGTATGGCTAGAAAACATCTCATTGGAAAAAGATCCTGGCATTTTTATATAATGTAAGTTCAATATGAGTTAGCAATGTGATATTCACTACAAGGTGAATGCTATCTTGGCTTTAAGGAGCCTTTTTTTTTGTACAGGACTAGAGAAGTGTTAATTCTACTCTCCCTGATCAGAATACATTTGGAGTATTGTGTACAGTTTCACATTTTAGATATGACACTGATAAATTGAATGAATGTTCAAAAACTGGCACTCAGGATGGCAAAGAGTCTAAAGTTCATAGCATATTGTGATTTTTTGACAATGTGTTGTGGCATTACCTGTATTTCTTATCAAAATATCTAGATGATGTCAGTAAGATAGTTCTCCCCAAAATACATTAAACAGCTTCTTTATTTTGAGTAATCTTTCTCTAATGATATAAAAATATCGTTTGGATATAATAAGCAGAAAAATTCTTATTATATGCCAAGGAAAGATTGAAGCTAGAGATTTCAAATTTGAATCAGAGAGTCAATTCAAATGAATGGACAAGAGATACTTGTAAATATTTTCTTCTAGACAAGACACAGGGATATATCTTAGAGAATGCTGTGGCTGTATATTTTAAGAATTTTATTGGCAACCTGAAATGAAAGCTCATAGGAAAGAATCAGTTGAAATCAATGAACATCTACACAGTTCCAGTTTCAACACATTTTTACAGCTCTCAAATGGACAATAATAGATTTAGAAAGTATCTTCCCAAAACCTGTTCATATATTTTTTTAAAAAATCATAGGGTCTATCACCTGGTGTTAGAAAGAAGTTAATCGAAAAACAGGAAGAAGATTGATAGTTGATTTTAGAAAGAAGGCAAATAGGTTTAAAAATGGCAAAAAATTTTGGAACCAGATAGCATTTTATCTCATAGTAGGAAAGGCTGGCAATAGGTATTTCCTACTGGATCTGTTGAACCAAAAATGTTTTCCTTTTGGATGGAGTCTATGAAACTTCTAAGTTCTGAGAGTAGAATCAAAAAGCCCTTGATGGGCTAGATCCTCATGAATGAAACCAACAATCAATCTGACAAAGAAGCACACAACAAATGACTGAATTATATGGATTTATTTATAAAATGGAGAGGATAAGGAATATCTTCCTTAGGATCAGAGCATTGCCACAGGATATTATAGAAGTGTTGTTTATATAGGGTCAGTTAGGTGACATAGTGAGCACTGTACTTGGGATCAGAGTCATCTTCATGAATTTAAATTTGGCTTCAAACATTTACTTCAAACATTTAGCTGTGTGACCTGAGACAAGTCATTTAACCCTGTCTGCCACATTTGCTCATCTGTAAAATGAGCTGGTAAAGGAAATGGCACATTACTCCAATATCTTTGCCAGGAAAACCCCAAAATGGGTCATAAAGAGTCAGACGTGACTGAATATACATATTTCTGTCCTTTAAGAGCCTAGACTTATTGATCAATGCAGATTCTTCAAAGAAAAAAAAGTCCAACACATCCATGAAAATTGGAAAAAAAATATCAAGAACAGAAATTGGTGGCTAGAAGTTCACATTAGAAGTTTGCGCTTTCATAAACCAAACAGACCACAAATCTGTTTACTACAAATAGAGTTCTAAAATACTTTGAGAATTTGACCAAAAATCTATACTGGAAATGAAATATTATCACTGAGAAAAGTCTTGTTCCTAATTACCCAGATATTATTTTTATCTATTAAAATTAAGAATCATTTTTGTTGTTAAATAAATAACATTTTATTTTTTTCAATTACATGTAAAGATAGTTCTCAACATTCATTTTTGTAAGATTTGGGTTTCCAAATTTTTTTTTCCTATCAGCCCTTTACTTTTCTCTTCCCAAGATAGCGAGCAATCATATTTCCATGTTAGTCATGTTGTGAAAGAAAAATCAGAACAAATGGGAAAAATCATGAGAAACAAAAAGTGAACAAACAAGAAGAGGTGAAAATAGTATGCTTCGAACTGTATATAGTTCTCTCTCTGGATGCAAATGGCATTTTCCATCTGAATTCTATTGAAATTGTCTTGGATCAATGTATTGTTGAGAAGAGCCAAGACTATCATAATTGATCATAATCTTGCTCTAACTGTATAAAATATTCTCCTGATGCTCACTTCACTCAGCATCAAGAACCATGCTTTTAACAGATGTTGTCATATCAAGTATCTTTGATTTCCAATCTCCATGGAGTGAAAAGCTTTTAAAATACATTAAGACACTGAAGAAGAAATCAAAATCACAAGAAAAATGAAAAAAAACCCCACATATCATTGACATTGTCATACTTACTACTAGAGTGGTCTTGAAAATTTTCAATGAACTTATAGAAGGTGAGCTTATATTTCAAAAGTTTTACTCAATTCCAAAAGCAATTACTTAGCTACTTGTATGCTAGTCCAAAGAACATTAAATATTAATAACAATATGTTTTTAGAACTGTTCCATCTGAACTTTGTAGAATACAATGAGAAGAAGATATCATTAGTATTTTTACTACTATGACTACTCCTACCACCACCACCACTTCTTTGTTATGATAGAGATACACCACTGGATTTATTGAATGAAACTGACATTGTCTTACTGTGTAGAACATAAAAAATACAAGGATCCAAGAGTGGAACCAAAAGAAATTTCGTATGCAACATTTACATGAAATCAGCCCACAACATATTGACAAATATTCACTGAACAAATAGCTGAATCAAATAGATTTGTTTAAACAAGGGGAATGATAGTGATACAAAATCAAGTCATTGCTACAGGGAGCAAGAGAAATCTTTTAAAGGAATCTGTAGTTACTGAATTCTACAAATAAAATACTAGAGCTTGAATATTATCACAAATATAACTATTGTCCATATTCACCCTAATGTAACATTGACCCCTCAAAATTTAAAAATGTCTTTAATTTTTGTTGTCAAGGTGAACATATAACCTCCAAATGATATGGAATAAAATGTTCAGCAAATGTAGACACCTACTTGAATAAACCAAAATTATGTTGGAATAAGAAGAAATATGTTATTGCCTTCCCTCCTCATTGTCCTATTACTAAAGATCCCTTGAAGATATTTCAAGGAGACAAATTTAAGCTTAGGAAAGATTCTCAATAATTAGAGTTATTAAAACAAAAAAGGATGTACTGTCTTGGGATGCAATAACTTCTTACTCAATGGAAGTCTTTTTAAAATAAATACTGGACAATCTGTACTACTAGTTAGTATGGACTTGTTATTTTTTTTTTACTAGTCAGGTAGTGGAGATGTCTATTTAGGTATGGATTGGTCTAGGTGCTCTTTGAGGTTCCTTTCAACCTCAAATTCTGGACTCTGCTTTTGTATTTAAATAGCTAATAAATAAGACTGATAAAAAAAAGGTTAATATAAGGTGAGGGAGTCACAATAGTCAGAGAAGTGAAGTCTGAAGGAAAACAACAATAGTCTTGAAGTAGCAATAATCCAATCCTTCCTTCACTGTATTTCAGCTGCCTTCTTCCTCCAACCATTGTGGATTACTTTCATTTTTTCCCACCGTGCATCCTTCTCTGGACTTTTTCACTATGCTCCTGAGTGGATACTGTCTCCCCCTTTTTTAGCTCTCCCCCAATGGAATATAAGCTCCTGGAGAACAGGGATTGAATCTTTTTATGTTTCCCTGCCCTCAGCACAGAGCCTGGTACATAGTAAGCTCTTCATATATGCTTGTTGAAAATAATAATAATAATAATAGCTCTATGAATACATACAATGCTTTAAGGATTGTAAAGAACATTCTATACATGATCTATACATGATCATAAAGATTAAATAGTTTCTATTTTAATTATCTTAGGGGGATTTTGAAGATTATCTTACCCGAAAAAGTAATGAACATTGAGGTCGTCTCTTGAGCTGAACTGCCAAACATTCAAACACTATTGCAGAGAGGCAACTCTGATGGGTTGGCCATGTAGCCTGACTGCCAAATGTATGCTTACCTATAAGACTATTTTATGGATAATTCATACAAAGCAAACACTCACATGGCCAGAAGTAGTACAAGAACATTCTCAAGGTCTCCCTGAAGAATTTTATTATCTATTGAGACATGGGAAATGCTGGTACAGGACTGCCCATCGTGGAGAGCCCACATCAAATAAGGCACTGTGCTCTATGAGTAGAGCAGAATCACCAAGAGCTGCACAAATCCAGAGACATCCCCATCCCAAATGCCCTAATGGACCATTTGTGCTTCATCTGTGGTAGAGCCTTCTGAGATTATATTGGACTGATCAGCCACAGCCATACACACTTCACTTACCCCGACATCATGATATCATTGGTCCTCATCAAAAACAGGGCTAACAATATTAGGGAAGTGCTGAAGCAAGGGTTCTTAACCTTGTTAATGCTGTAAGACCCCTTTTAGCAGTCTGGTGAAGTCTATGGCCAGAACCAAGTTTTAAAATGCATTAAAAAATATACAAGATTACAAAGGAAACCATTAACATTTAAACACAATTATATACATTTATAGATGAATGTATGCATGTATATTTTATACATGCACATATATTCATAACATATGGTATGGTGATTACCCTGTTTTTCAGATGAGGAAACTCAGACTCGGAAAGTCTGGGTAACTTTTGAGCAATCACACAGCTAGTAAGTGTCAGAGGTAGCATTTCAACTGTGGGTTTCTTTTCTCCAAGTCCTTACACAGTGGACAGTCACCATTTGGTTTTTTTATCTCCAATGAGAAAAGACAAAAAGAAAGCATCTTCCAACTCTAGCATGAGAGATTTACATTACATTTAAGGAAGAGTTGTCTAATCAAAGACATTTCAGTGAGTCGTTTAGACTGATTGAGGAGTCCCATTTTCTTGAAATTTAAGAATGGTGACTCAATCTTCCTCTGCCTGTGATCAGTATTGGGCTTTGGGCTAGATATAGAAGAAGAAGCTTGACCCCTCTATCGGTCTGGTCCCTGTGGTTGATGATCTTTAGCCTAAAGGGATATAATTCAGCAATATTATTCTCTCATCACTTTGAATACAAAGCTGAAGCAATGGGGGCAGAAGATTCTGCTGTCAAAAAATTATTTTTCAGTATACAAAAGCCAAGAAAAATGAGTTAACCTCTGTATAGTGACTGAGGAAAAAGAGAGTGAGAAAAGACTCCTGCCTTCTGCAGAGCTGTGCAAACCTCAAAGAATTTACCTTGAGCACAGCTGCACCACACCTGCTGCCTTCGGCACAGGGGGAACTAGGAGATGAAAAACAGCAACACCTCAGAGCTGAGGGTGTTTGCAAGTCCAATAGCCCTCCAGAAACCATCCTATTAAATGAGATTGCCAGGGCAGGGATAAGGGCAGACACCTGGTGTTTTATTTTCCCATTTTTTTTTACTTCTGATGATTTTCTAAAAAGACATTTTCTACCATTTCTGGATCCCCTTAATATTAGTGCTTTCTTTCTGAGATCACTTCCACTTTATCTGCTAGATATCTTGTTTGTACCTATTAGTTTGTATTTTGTTAATTGTGAGCTTCTCAAGAGTAGGGATTGGTTTTGTCCCAAGCATAGTCCTGGCAGATAGCAGTTGCTTGATAAATCCTTTGACTTAATCTACCTAAATGGATCTTGTCAGTGGAAGGGACTTGAGTGTGATAACATCAAGGGCATGAGTTGATATGTGACCATTTCACTAACCTAAAGGCCACATTGTTTAACCTTCATTTTTGAAGAAGACCAAGGTCATCATGGAGTGATATCTTGACTTGTGTGTGAATTAGACTTAAGTGAAGTTGAGTTGCATAAAGTCATTAACCTCGAGCTCTCTCTCTCCCAGTCACTGAAGTTCAATGGCAAGAAAAGTCAGGATGCTTATTAATGGCCAAGGATACAGTGGATGAATTTGTTGTCTTTGATGTCTGAGCAAGCTCTAACCCCCCCCCCCCACTATATCTGCTTAAGCACCTTCATGGCTGAATGAACTGTTCTCATCTATCTATTCCAAAAGGGGTAGAAATTCTCCTAATTTAAGAGAATGTCTACTCCTAACTCACCGATGGATTTGAGGTATACCAGTGACTCTCAATTTAGCCCCCTTCACTTAGACAATTTTATTGGGTGTAGCTGCTGTGCATGCTATAGTTTCTTGAAGTCACAAGGGAGACTTGAGTGATAGGTAGACACCAAAGATGGATGGATAGCTCTCAAAAGGACTGGGTAAGCCCTCACATCTCATGTGTTAGCTCTCTCTAATCATCCCATACACCCCACAACTTAGGCTCACCTGCTTGAATCAGAAGTGGGTTGAAACTCGGAAAAGGTAATGGTTCTCACTGCCAGCAGACTCTTCTTGCTCTCAATCCCTTTGCAGAAATGTCATGTTTTAACATTCCTGGGACAAACTTTTGGGTCCTAGCTCTGAATCCTGCATTTCTGCCAATCCTCAAAACAGGGATTGCTTATCCTGCCATCTGAAACTCAATTCCACAGAGGCATTTTCTCTTTAAAGAATTATGGCAAATCAACATCCATCCTTTGGTTGAAAATAGTTTTTTAGAGATATTTTGGACTATAATAATCAAAGCACTAAATCCTATGAATATACCAAGGGGTCAGCACATACCATATTCAATCAACTCTTATTTAGGCTATCACAAAACATAAGGCATCAATCATTCAATAAGCATTTATTAAATGCTACACACACACACACACACACAAGATGCAATGCGAATAGCATTTTTAGAGATAAATTTTACTGCCACCAAAGTTACATGGTTATATGGAGACAAAGTTACTCTTTACATATTAATAAGAATTGACTTTGCCAACTAGTCCCATGAAGCATTCAGTTTCAATGGATAATCCCTCTCCTTTCTGATTGTCCTTTCTCTCTCCAGCACATTAATCTGTGTTCGGATTTTTAAATTTAATTTTGAAAAAAGGATATTTGATTGTGTGACAATAATAGACTATGCAATCCTATACAGTGAGCTTGTTCTTCCATAGACAGGGCTAGTTTTCAAGAAGTTTTTTGAAATTAAATTAGATTACTTTAGGTTTTTATTGATGTTACAAGCACTCCTAGAGAAACAGGGTTAGAAAGGATGTTTAGATTCCAAGACTTGCCCACAAAAGCACATAATATTAAATATAGGCCAAAGAAGAGAGCACTGGACCAGAAAAGAGTCAGAAGATGATTGTAGTCTGCATCCTGGATTTATAACTGACTAGTTATTGGATGTTAGGAATCTCTTAGAATTTTAGTATCTTCATCCACAATAATAGCACTACGTGTATATGTATAGAACATAAGGATCATGTTTGAAAGGCAAGGCCTGCTTGGAAAATGTTATTACTATCTGAGGGTACTTTATATATACTTATTGGCTAAGGTGATGACCTAAAACTGTAGCACTTAGTGCTTTTGGAATTTAAACAAAATTAATCACTGATGATGGAGGAGAAATATTTAATTAGATGTTCAATTCAGTGGCAAATGGACAAATTACTATTAATAACAATCATTTTACACTTTTTCAAAAGTTTAATAAACCATGAAATAACCAGAATTTTTTCTCCTCTTTCAGATTTTAGGAGAAAGCGAATGGCAAATCTGAAGGAAGCCATCCCATCCAGAATGTACCTAAAAAAGGCCAACTGCTACTGACGAGTTTGTCCTGTCTGTCCATAGCCCTATTTCCATTTCTTACTTACATAATATGAGAAATGGCCATTTGTGTAAGACAGACTAAATGGCATTCAGTATACTGTACACTAAGGCAGGAAATTGACTATCGTGTTTATAAATATACTTAACAAGAAGAATGCAAACAAAAGGGATTTTCCAGAGAATAACTCTAACTTAAACTGGAAATTAAATTAATCATGCCATGCTATTCACTAGGCACTCTGGTTAATTGAAGTTTTATAGTAATAAAAAAGACATATGTTGGAGGCAGAAACAAATCAGTGAAATTTCAAATGATTGATATGTAATTCAAAACATGTACATACATTTTTTCTTTTCCTCAGCTATTCAACAATTCCCACCCCCCAAATATAGAATTGTATAAATTAATGTAGCCTGGTGTTTTTAACTTGTCACCTTCCCTCCTTTTTTCTCATTTTTTTGTTAGGATTTAAAACTAAAACCTCTTTAGATGCTCTATTATTAATAGCAATAATAACTACCATTTATGCAATGCTTTAAGATTTGCAAAGCATTTGGAAAATATTTATTTTATTCCCTTAACAACCCTTGGTGTCAGATATTGTTATCCACACTTTTATGGATGAGGAACTAAAGTAAATAAAGGTCCAGGGCCATATAGCAAGTAAGAATTTGAGCTATATGATAATAATAACAAAAGTTTAGCATTTACATAGTATATACTATGTGACAAGCATTTTAAAAAATGTTTTGTTTGATCATCACAACAACCCTGGGAGCTATTATTATCCCCATATTATAGATGAAAAAAACTGAACCAAACAGGTAACTTGTCAAGCAGTACATAGTAAGTTTCTGAGACTGGATTTGATTCTGGGCCCCAAAGTCTGTACTACCTGGATGCCTTCAAAAATGGAGAAATAAGTTTTTAAAATAAATGATTATGTTTTACATATCATTATACAACCAATGTTACATAATGGGAAATCAGTCAATGATCAAGCATTCATTTCTCAAGCGTTTGCTCTTGCCAGTCACTGTGCTAGGCATTATGGGTGCAAATAAGTGAGATGGTCTCTGCCCTCAAGGAACCAACAGGCTGATAATGAGTCATATGGGAAAATGCTTTGCACAGTTCCTGGCATATAGTAGGTCCTTAATAAATGCTTGTTCTTTTCCTCTTCCTCCCTCAATAAGCACTTTTTAAATATTACTAATCTTCCAGGCACTGTCCTTGGTGCTGGGAATACAAATACAAAGAAAGGGGAACAATGACTCACCACCTCTCACAATGGCCAATTCAACTTTGAGATCATTAGTTTTTTCACTTCTCAAGCTTAAATTTGTCTCTTTTCACTTCTATCCATTGCTCCTCCTTCTGATCTTTGGGGCTAGGCAGAAAAGCATCTACTATTTCTTCCACGTGCCAGCCCTTCCAATATTGGAAGATAAGTTATTCTCTTCTCTAGGCTAAACATCCTAAGTTCTTTTTAACTCACTCACATAAGACATGAATGTGAGATTGTACACAGCTCTGTTTGAACTCTTTTGGATGAACACACTCCTTCCCAAATATGATGTCCAGACCAGATGTGATCTGATTAAGGCAAAAATTGTTGTTGTTTAGTCAATTAGTCATGTCTGCCTCTATGGCTTCATTTGGGCTTTCTTGGCAAAGGATACTGGAATTGCTTGTCATTTCCTTCTCCAGTTCATTTACAGATGAAGAAACTGAGGCAAAAGGGTTAAGTGACTTGTTCAGGGTCACACATCTAGTAAGTTTCTAAGGCTGGATCCACTGCATCACCTAGTTGGAAAGAAAGGAGTACAGTAGAATTAATGCTTCTTTAATTCTGGATGCTACAGTATGTAGAAATAAATGCAGCCTGCATGAATTAACTTTCTTGGCTAACAAGTCACACTTTTTATATATTGAGCTTGCAGTCCACAAAATCTCCCAATCTTTTTGGGACAAACTGCTATAATCTGTTTGTTGTAATGTGTCCTCTCTCTGTGTCTTTTGCTCTTTGCAGAGTTGACTACATTTAGTGCTATTAAATTTCATGTTAATATATTCAGCCCATTATTCTAGTCTGTGTGGCTCAATTTTGGATTCTAAACTACCCCTATTCCTCCCTTCTAGCCTCTCAAGCCTTTGATTGTAAAGGGCCCTGGTGGTCTTAGCAGAAAGCTGCAGTTTAAGTATGAGGCAGAAATGCTTAGGAAGTCACATGGGGATATGAAGGTTCTTGACCACAGATTTCCTTCTTCTCATTATCTCCCCTAATCCATATGTCCCCAAGCCTAATCTACCTCTCCCCCACCCATCCCAGAAAAGTCCTCTCCCTCTTTCCCCTTTCAGTGGACAAAGCAAGTACAGAAAGAATCTTAGATGTCATCTAGCACAACTTCACTCATTTTACAGATGAAGAAACAGGTTAAATCATCAGAGAAGTGACTAGGTGGCCCAGTGGATACAACATTGGACATGGATACAGGAAGCCTTGAGATCTGATCCTGCCTGATACTAGCAATATGACCTTGGGCAAGTCAACTTAATTTCAGCTTCAGTGTCCTCATATGTAAAATGGGGATAATAATAATAGCAAACCACTCCAATATCTTTACTGGGATCACAAAAAGTTGGATATGACTGAAGTGACTGAACAACAACTACCACAACAATAATAGTATCTATCTATACAGGGTTGTTGTGAGGATTAAATATAAATATAAATATAAAACACTTTGCAAAATTTAAAGCATTATGCAGATGCAAATTATTAGCTATTTTGAAAGGGCTTAAGTGACCAGTACAATATTAGCTTGATAGCATGTGGTAAAACTAGGATTTGAACCCAGTTTCTCTGATTCCTAATCCAGTTTTCTTCCCAATTACCATCCAGTGCCTCTTTAATGATTCTTGTTGGTTGTTGCTATTTGTCCTTCATTCTTGAAAAGGACCATGACATCAAGGAGGTGATGCCGTGACGTGCAAGTGAATGGGATTGAAGTAAGGACGGGCTGTCAACAGCTTTATTTTCTCCTCCATCTCTGAGGAGGGCCATCCAATGGCCAGATAAAGATCACGCTGATTGGCGATGGCCCTGATGCAATGAGAGACTTTGGTGTTTTTAAGCTAAGGTCTTTAACAGGTTTCAGTCTGACTGAGGCAATCTCCCAAATGAGGCCAGGATATAGTGGAACTGGGGAGGTTCACATTAACTCCCACACTCTTGTGGCACCAGCAGAGGCTCTTGTGACCGAGCCAAGAAGTAATGGAACAGATCTGGGGCTGTTTGAGCTAACTTTACCCTCAGACATTGATCTGGGACCCAGCTGTGGGCCCTTTGGGCAAGGAGGATATAAAAACAGTTTTAAGATTTTGGCAGAGAGCTCCTGAGACCCCAGGGAACTGCCTTACTGAATACTTTTAATCTGCTCACCAGCAGTTTTGAACTGCTTTCACCTTCATGGATTGCCTTTTACCAGCAAGGGAATTGCCTTGTCCCTGAGGGCTGGGGAGGAGTTGTTTATTTGAACCCTTAGACACTGTATAGGCCATTGCACCAGACATGAAGAAAGTTATAACCTAGACAGTTGTCCTTCACTTTACCTTATTGCTGCTGTCATCTCACGTCACCACAAAAAGGGATTTCCTGGATCCCCTTAGTATCACACAGAAAAGGATCAGGTAGCTTTTTTAGTTTTGGAGTCATTGTACATATTGGATTCTATAGAATTTAATTTAAAAAAAGAATCTTGCATTTACTCTCTAGGTTATTTTAGCCTACAGTGCAGGGGTGAGGCAACTCTACAGAGAATTGCGTCACTTTTAAGCTCACCAAAGGAAAAAAAGGGGAATTTGTACAAAATTCCAGATTGAGATGAATTCTTTCTTGTAGAGTCCTTTAGGAAGGAGGTTTGTAAGGGGAACAATGGAGAAGCAGATTTCTTCCCCTACAACTCACCTCCAAAAGTTGTGGCTGTTTTCCTAGTAGAAGAGTTCTGTTATTCTAGCAAACAGAAAGACTACATAAAAATGTCAGAAAGAAACTACTTTCAAAGAAAGAAATAGAAACAGACTTACTAAAGGGATCTATGGGGGATAATTATCAGAGCTCTTGGTAGAACCAGATGACTGATTTAAAGTTATTGTTTCTCTAAATTCTGCAATACAAAATGGAAGAAAAAGGAAGGAATAAACAAAGGAAGAAGGGGAAAAGGAAGTGAGAAACAAAGGGAAGGATGGGAGGAGGAAAGAGAAGAGAGAAGGAGGAAGGAAAAAAGAGAAAAAAAGGCAGGGAAGGAAAAAGAAAGACAGAAAGGATGGGAGGAAGGAAGGGAAAGAGGAAGGGAGAAAAGAAAAAAAGAAGGAGAAAGGAAGGCAGAGAAGAGAGGAAGGAAAAAAATGAAGGGAATAAGGAAGGGAGGAAGGAAGAAAGGAAAGAAGAAAGGAAAAACAAGGAAGGGAAAAGGGGAAAAGGAGGAAGGAATGAAGACAGTTATCTCCTAGTACCTCAAATCTTTTCACTAATGCATGAAAAATATCACTTTGTCTTGATAAAAAAAAATATGGAAGAGAGAGAAAACCAGTTTGGCTGAATCACAAAGTGCATGCAGGAGACAGAGTATTGTCCCTCCAAACTGGAAAGATGTATTGGAACCAGATTGGGAAGGGCTTCAAAAGCTGAATGAGAACAGCTTATCCTTTAGAAGCAGAAGATGTAAAAGAATAGTTAGGTGATAACCGTATCATTTTCTAGACTGGAAGAAGATGGAAAGACCTTGTCTTGTTCAAGGTTGTCGGTTCCACTTTAGTTCCAGTCAGCAAGGCCTCTCTCTGACAGCTGTTCATCTGCTGACTCACTCAGATGAGTGGGGATGGCTTAATTCCTAAATGACAAGTGTCAGTTTTGCAGCCAAAGACTGTGGCTTCCCTAAGTAGTGTGTGTGTGTGTGTGTGTGTGTGTGTGTGTGTGTGTGTGTGTGTG